>OMLM01008388.1:256628-266709 GCA_900302695.1 Helostoma temminkii
AGAAAAAGGAAGAAAGAGAAAGGTATATATTTTTATCTTTCAGTTTGCTTTGCACCTGCTAATGGATAATCTCTCTCTCACACACACACACACACACACACACACACACACACACACACACACACACACACACACACACACACAGGGAGTGTGGAAATGACACAGAAGAGTGAAAGGAAAGATGTATGTGTGAGTCACTGGGCACATTGAGCACCAGACATGTCATAAAGTCAATGGCTGACAGACAGATACACAGATAGTGACACACAACAAGAAGACTGGACTTCTGGGTGACCTGTGTTTCTGTAAAATTGAAATTGTGGATATGTGTGTGTGCTTGTGTACTTTGACTAGATGTATTATTGAGTTGTCAGGGACCTGACAGGAGCAAAGAGGTCGGAATTACTGCTCTCTGACAGCTTCATCCATCTCGCTCCAAAAACTTACACACTGACGAGATGTAGGACGGGTGGGAAGCTCACAGGCGCATTCAACAAGAGGCTGTGTAGAAGTGTGTGCTGTTATACCACCCTGAAGGCAGACCTATTGCTCTACCTTTGTAGCCATTAAGAAGATGGAAGAAAGAAAGTATAAATAGGTTAAATAATTAATATAATAAGTAATTTCTAATATTTTTAGCAGTGGCAACTGACTCCAAAACCCAGAAGTTGCCATTTTTACACTTCAATTCTTCTACTTTTAAAAAATATCTATAATGTTATTTGCTATTATGGAGGGTGAAATTTGTCACCTTGGCAAGTCTCCAAAATATCATTTTTGAAATGATATCAAATGTGTAAATCCCCAACACTCATTAAAAGAACAATGGATCACTTCCACTTCACATTCAGTAGCAGCCAATTTTCACAAAAGTAGACGTCCCAGCACATTCCTTACAAGGGCAGACCATGCAATGCTCAGAAAAATACAAAAACACCTCAGAGCTAGATCTCAGACCTTACAGGCCTGAGGTACCACGTTAAATATTACAGTCCATGACAGTCAGAAGAAGACCAAACACATATGGTTTGTTTGGAGGGGTTTCCAGAAAGCTTCTTCTGTCTAAAATGACATGAAAGCATTATTGCAGCTGAACAAAGCACAAGTCTTCTGGACAATGTACTATGGACAGGTGAGACCAAAGTGAAGCTGTTTGGCCCATGATGCCCTGCAGCAAACACAGTATTTCAGCAGAAACACCTCATATCTACCACCAAGCACAACACTGGAGCCACAGGACCTGGACATCTTGCAGTCAGTGAGTCGACCATGAACTCCTGATTTCGGGGGACAATGCAGCTATAGACTATTAGTAATCGAGGAAACTAATAACCAGGGATAACAACAAAACAACAAAACTCCAAACAAGCCATTTTTTAAATGGCTTTAAACATGTGTTACTGGAGGTGGAGAAAAAACATTTCAACGCATACAGAGAAATAAACTACAGGTGGTCGTATTTATGAAATTATAAATGGATAAAACAATTAACTCCACATATGGTATTTCCCCCTACTAATGAATAAATAATAAATAAATAAAACCAGTAAATCTTAAATCTAAAATTCAATCCTCCTCTCAAGTGCCCATTCTAAATGGATTCTCTATACTCCCAATTCAGCAGCACCAGATTGTCTTGCAGAAAGCACAGTTGTTCCACATGCTCCCCTGTGTGATAACCCCTTTATACAATAGATTGCTGTGACTTCACTAAAAACACATTTGCCTGGCACAGGGTGGTGAGCAGATATATTTTCTGACTTGAAAATGCCTTAAAGATTTTCATTTACTACTTGTCATCAAAGAAAAAGATGATCAGTTATGGCAAGTCCAGTACAAAAATTGACTGGATATTTACTCATTATGTATAACCAACCTGATAATGCTGTGAGCAGTAACCTTTCAGTAAGAGGTGAATGCCAATGGACAGTAACCACATAAAATCAAATTACCATTGTGAGAAGTGGAAAAACTATGAATCATTCCCAACTTTTCAATAAATCCTCCATTATTGGGTTTACAAAGACACAACTATTGCACAACCAAAATAGCTTTTGAAATGAGTTTTGAGAATATGTGCTATGATATTCTAAGTAAGTTCCTGATCTTACAGTAAATCAGCCTATCCATAGTACTAGCTTCTGTCCATGCTGAAAGCCACTGTCTCCATGTCTAATCATTTACTTCTATCTAATCTATTTGGTAGACTCTACCTACCATGTGCCAGTGGTGTCCTTGCTGTTGAGTTTCATGCCTCCCTCAGGTTATTGCCTTGCTGCTTTGTCACTCTCTAGTAGCTTTGCTACTGATACTCCATATTTTTGTTATTGTCCACAAGATCAAAACTAATAAAATGTTCAAAGCAGATGATAGAGTATACACTACCAGTTAAACGTTTGAACACATCCTCTCCTTCAGTGGTTTTTCTTTTCTTTCTTTTTTTAAAATTTCAATATATTGAAAAAAGTTTAGTTAAGACAGAACTGTGTAGTCATCAAAAACACGTTAAATATTCCAGATTATATATCATATTTTATTTCATTTTAGATACAGTAGTTATTGTCCAACAGAACAATGACCCCAAACACACCTCTGGGCTATGTAAAAGCTATTTGTTCAAGAAGAAGAGAGATGGAGTGCTGACAACCTGGCTACCACAATCACCCACACTAATTTCACTTGATATGTTTTGCAATGAGTTGGACTGGAGAGTAAAAAAAAAGCAGCCAACACCTTTGGGAACTCCTTTAAGGTTGTTGGAAAACCATTCCACGTGACTTTCTCATGAGGCTGACTAAAAGGCTATGAGGCTTTGTTGTTGGTAATTTTGTTTTCTTTCATAATTTCAATGTCTTCAGTATTTATGTATTAAACTATGGAAGGAAACATTGTGTCCAAATCTTTGACTGTTATTGTATAATGCTGAAAACTCTGCCACTGGCTACACGACACTGCTTAATTTCTGTGAAGGGCATTGGCCCGTTGAAGAGCATGTGTGGGGCACAAGAGTCAAGAAGCTGTTATATGCACCAACTTAGGAATTAGAAAGGACAACGAGAGAAGTGGCAGACTACAGGAAGTCCAAAGTTTAATTTTGGATTCCAGACAACAGATCGTCATCCCAACAAGTGGAAGATCCCTCCCTTAACACAGGGGATGGTGTCAGACACAATCTGTTTCCAATTTATCATGCTGCCCTTTCATCCATCTCTAGAAACATTAAACACATGTCCACTAGTGTTGTAGGGGTTGAGTCTATAAGATCCTTAAAATAATCATCTACTGCACATATAGAATACATTCAGAAGGTACAGTGATCTTGGAGACTAACCTGTCAATGATGCCACACATATCAATCTGCAAGTGGCTATAGTGTCCCAGCAATCTTTGCTGCACCTTGATCAAGTCCACAGGTTGGTTATCCAGAGTCAAGAGACGCATACAGCCCTGAAACACTTTGAAGGGGTTACTGCATTCCTGACTGCTCTCCTGAGCAGGACAACCTGAGGAGAGAAACACATGACAACGCTCAGAGGATGAGCAGATGTTCCAAACTTTATCAACCATGTTTTCATAACTGATGCATGCACAAAAAACATTTGTACTAATTCATTCAAAATCAAATTCATATACATATACATATACATATACATATACATATACATATATGCATCAAGAAACCAAGATCTAATAAGATTGCAGTGGATTCAGCTCAATTAACCCAATTAATATTTGTATTGATGTCACACTTGTGATGACACATGTCTAATGTGCCTAAATGGAAATGTTGAGATCAGTATGAGTATTAGGGAAAAAGTGAAAAACAAAAACAAGAAGGCACATAGACAGCAGATGTCATGTCAAAATTAAAAATAAGCTAAAATCATTTATGTCTTTATGATGGGTGTGACTGATTTAATTGATTTGATTGTAGTGTGAAACATCACTGTAACCCTGTTGTAAACACTAGTTAATTATCAGCTCAGAGATCAACCTTTAGTTGATTCAATTCAAGTCACTTCTGAAAGTTACACACTGTAACTGTCATCAAAGAAAAAGCTTCTCCAGGTTCTTATCAACAGTATTAGCTTCATGACCAACTTTTAGCTTTTGTACTTTCAACTAACTCTTAGGATGTGAATGTAAAAATAGGTCACTATTGTAGATTCTCAAATAGCAGCAGAGAGTGTTTCAGGGCTTTATTTCAAATTTTTCTGTAATTCAACTTTCTTTAGTTTTACGCTTTGTCTTGATACAATCAGCATCTCCATGTTCAGAGTCCTAATTCAATCAGTACCATCAGTAATTTCATTGATTTTCCACTTTTCCTGTTCCCAAGTTTTGCCCATTGATCTTCTGTGGGTTGCCTTTTCATCTGAACACTAAAAATCATCAGGCAATGTTGGGTTTTGTTGACTTTAAGCAAATGTTTTGGGAAAATTGCCCCATTCTAACGGAAAGTTATGGTGAAGCCTCTTTATTTTTTACTCTTTATTAATTAATCATGTCTGCACTAAAATGGACTATCTTATGAGTGCATCTATAAAAGTGATGCAGGTGTAAAACAGAGGCTGATGAATAAGAGATGTTTGTGTGTAACTGCAAAAATGAAGCGATGCTCCCCAAGCAGTTCTGAAAAACAGAGGAAGTGGGAGGAGGGTAAAAAGTCTGTAGCAACAATGACAATAGTAAAAACCTGGTGCCGACAACAGCAATAGCATTAACGTTATCAAAAAGAAGCAAAAAGCAGATTCTTGCACTAGCAAAGGTGTTAGAAATGCTACTACAACTAATGAGGTAGAGGAGCTCCCTATCGCTGGTTGCCAGGTACAGATACATCAACAAAGAAATGAAGATGGTCATCAACAACTAGTGAGCAACAGTCTCCATATTAAACATGGGCTATACTTGAAGATAACCTAGCACTCAGGTCCATAGAGCTGACAAACAAAAAGTGCTGCTAATCACTCCAGATTTTTTCCAAAAAAACAAGAGGGGTTCAGGTTTACAAGCAGTAACAAAAACATGGAAATGAGGAATAGAGAAAACATGCTAATAGGACCTAACTCTCATGGTGGAGAACAATGGATGCTGAGTGCCCCAAGCCTGTGTTTACCATAGGTCCCAAAATTGCTAAATAAACCACTGTAGAAACTGAGCATAATGCAAAGAGATACTCAGAACTGCAAAGTGATGGGTAACATGACTCAGTTTATTGTTGTCATGAAGGTAATAGTTAATTATTTTACCCACCTTTTATTTGCTGTTGACACTTTTGTGACTGGTTATTATTTGAGTGTCTGATTTTATTAATGATTTCACATTACTTAAAACTGCAGTAGAATATTTTTTTTCTGAAGGCTGCAATTAGCTGAAACCAGAGTTTTATTGCTCTCATTTCCCTCCACAGAGCTGAATGTTCAAATTGACTGTAGGCAAGGGACTCGATGTTTTGCTTCCACTGCTGAATTTACCTCCTTTTTTTAAATCCTCCACTTGCATGTGTCAGCCTTTACACTGATTTTGGAATCTCCATATATGTCTTATTGGAGCCTTTAACATAAGTAGTCTTTAGCTAGCTGTCATCTAAAACACCATTGCTCCCAAGTCTGTGCATAAGCTCCATTGATTCATCCTTGATGCTGACACTGGATGGTGGCATTTTGTGGCCAAATACAGCACTCCTGCTCCAGGCTTGGCACTGCTCTAATTACAGTGGGCTTATCAGACACCTTCTTTAAGCAGAGGACTAAAACATGAGTCACTGTTTGTTGTCACTTTGAATTTAAGGCGCTCAGTGGCTTATGGCAGTGATGGGGAAGTTTGCAAAATCTGGTCTTAGCACCCCAAGTTGTGGCTTCTGGATACACTTACAGGATTTTACTGTAACTGTCTGTAACTTTCTACTTTAGGGGCTAATGATTGCTGTGATTCAGTATAGTCAAACTCACTATAAGACCTGTTAAGCTTTCATAAACAGCATATAAACATTTTATAAATTGTTATACACTAATGTAGTTGAATGCAGATACTATATTTAAATACAAAAGATAAGTTCTAATGGTTGACAAGCATACCAAGCATTAAAAACTCTTATGTTCTTATAGCCGTATAGTGTGCTATGAACCATATATATTTTTTATGTACTACTTATTAATGCTAAAGGAGGACTTGAAGTATTGCTCTTGAATTTTCATGTGATTTGTGACAGGAAAAGGGCTGCTCAAGGTCACACGCTCATTGCTATACAATGTGCTTGATGTGTGTAGTGGGTCAGTGTATATATCTGCAGCACACGGCATGCATTAATTTGTAAGGTAGAAAGAAGAGTGTGACTTGGAGAGAGAAAATCTACTGTGCAAGCCCTGCAAATAAAAGGGGTGAGAGCTCATGTAAAGAAGAGGGAAGGTCAGCGAAGAGAGAAGAATGCATCACGCAAGAAAGAGCAATGAGGAAACAGGTGAAGAGGCAAAATAGAGAAGAGAATAAGAGTTTATTTGAATGGAGAAAAACATCAACAAAAAGAGGAGAATAAGAAAATTGGCTTGAAGAGAGGCCAGAAAGTAAGAGGGAATGGAGTAGCAGAGACTAAGCAGCTTTATGACTTCATCTCTCTCTGGGTGGCACTAAGCCTCCAAAGGAGATGATAATTATTACCTGAGTACCTCCATGAATTTTAACCAGTCCTTGCCTTATGTTGTCCATGTCAGCAGTTTCCTCTATGCTCACAGCACAAACTTAAGGTACCATTTATAATATTTGACAAGAGAAGGTTTATAGTTGAAAAAACACATCCTTTGGTAGCTGCCCTCAACTGTGGCTGCAGTGCCTGTGAATCCACTTTATCACAAAAAGAAAATAAAAGAAATCGACAGACATAGCACAGATGAGACTGGTAGTCTTTCAAGTTTTCTTACCACCAAAGAAAAGTTGACTGTCTGTGGTTAAAGCAAGTGGGATGCTGGTATGAGCTGTCGCTCCTGCATCTTTGTCCACTGTGATGCTCAGACGATCTTGTCTGGAGTTCAGCTCCACAGAATGCCACTGACCATCATTCAGCCCTGAACCTAACAACACACACACAGAAACATACTGCACCTAGAAATATTAATTAGATGGTTTCCCCTTTTTTTCAGTTTCATATGAACTGTAATTAATTTTATTGTATTTCTTGTCTGAGAAAACGGGTCCTCCTTCTAGTCCCTGAAGCTTGATGATGCTCCTCAAGACCACATACTATTTTCAAGGTCACGAACAAAGGTTGAATGTAGCTTGAAACAGCGGTTTTAGACAAAACAAGGTTAAGGTTCAAAATAATCTGAATGTAAATAACATCTCCACATCTTATTTTCTGCCAGCCTTGAGAATTTTTCACCCAATCCAATTTGAATTGGAGAATTCGCACGACTCCACTAATTCAGAAAATTCAGAAAAATTCACTTCGGCACCATTTCTGCCTACTGCTTATGCCACAGTCACATTTGATTCGCACTGCAGAGTAAAATTTAATCAAATAACTTAGCAGGAATTCATTGTAGTCCATGTTACTCTGTTGGTTTTACCATTGGCTTAAGTTTTACCACTGGAAATAATGGTCTATGTGAACATTGTGACATAAAAATAACTCTTTAACAGGTAAATTTGGTATTGTTTTATATCTGTGGCATTCATAAAAGTGATAACAACATGTTATGACATTGTTTATTCACACAGTCAATTCAAAGATCATGTCCAAAATAACAGACACAATATACATTAATAATTAGACTTACCCGCACTGAGCTCCAGTGCAGTCCTGCCCACTTTATTGATCTGTAGGCGCAGTCTGGCCTCATTCAGATATAACCAGACTGTGCCGTCCTGCTGAGGGAGGCCAAAGGTCAAGAGCATCCCTGCCTTGTTCCATGTCCTGAACTGCAGCGCTACAGAAAGAACTCCCGATGACCACGACGTTAGACTCGGCAACTTTAGGAAGCTCTGGGAGTCAGTGAACGTCACAGCGACCGAAACTGGCTCAGCACATGAAAAGGTCACGTTGCCCTGAGTAGGAGAGGAAGGAAAAGAGAGAGAGAGAAACTATTATAATAGAGATAATACAACACGAATATTCATTAGCTGCAGAGGCTGACTCAGGTTGACTTAGTGTCATAAAGGTCTCATCAGCAGCTCTTTGGAAGAGGACACCTGAATTACCATATTGATATTGGCTAAACAAATAAAGTGAAGTATTATGGTCATTCAGCTTATGCATCCTCTTTCTTATGTGTTTCAAAATTCCTAATATCATATATATATACACAAACAAAATAAACTAAAATAAAGATTTAATAAAAATTGTTAGTAACATTTTGCGGCATTACACTAAATGTCTTGCATGATATGCATTCAGTGAGATCTCCTGTACAACACATATTAATTGAAATAGTCATGCAGATTTACAATTTGTTTTTCTGTGGTGATTAGTATGCACCAGCACCACTAAGTACTTCCCTCGTCTTTGACTCCTCTGTTCCATATTCCTCATTTCTATTCTCTACATATTTTCCTTCCTGATTTATTTTTCTTAAATTTTTTTTAATTTTTGCCTTGGGCTTTGTTACTCCATAATGTATAAGTAATGACAGTGCTGATAATAATGAGGGATATTATGATCATGCTAATGACGATGATGACAGGTATAAAAATAAAGGGGAAGGATGATGACGTAGATGATGAAAATAATGATCACAATAATAATCATGACAGTGACCATTTGCATAATAATGGAATTGATGCAAAATGAGTTAAAGAGGAGGGAACAAAATTCTGAAGTGAACAAAAGATCAACTTGTTCTAAAATTTCTTAGTTACTGTATAGTGCTGATAAAGGACATTAACAACAGAGAATCTGCAAACATAATTAATTACCAGCTTAATCAAGCAATATCAAGTATACAATTACACAACTGATAGGATCATCAGAAGGCACCACTAACAATAAAATAATAATAAGTAAAAACCTAGTTTTAGCAAAAGTAACAGTTTGTTTCTCGGCTGCAAAAGAAACCTATTGCCAGAAAGTTACAGAGTTAAGTATCTCTTAAAAACAATGACTAAATATAATTAATACAGATTATAGATGCAACATATTAATGATTGATATACAGCAAAACTGTAAACAACATTAACCATAAACATTAGCATCAGAAATTCAGACCATTCAGAGATGGAGTCGGATGAGTAAAAAAGTCTCCCAAACTCTCTAAGTCTAAACTGACAGGCTAATGTGGCACATGTTGCAGAAGTTTTTACTTTTTGTGCTTTTTGTGCTTACTTTACTTTTCTGTGCTTACAGAAGGAATGTGCCACTACACACACCATCAAACATCACGGGGCTGAGTAGCTACAAAAAGCCTGCGCTGGTTATAATGTTTTGGCTCAACAGAAACTATTTTATAATGCATAATTTAGAGTGACAGTGTGGAAAGACAAAAGATTAACATCAAACTGCAATTTACTGCAATATGATAATACATATGTCTATATTTCACACAAATAGAATCCAAAAAGTTCATTATGAGAAAGCACTTACTTTCTAGTCAGTCAAACAGAACTTAATACTGTGCAGTCACTGTGGCTTAGTTATTAGAGAGCCATTGTCTACGTGCAGTTGTCAACAACAACAATTTCTCCACAGATATCAATAAAGTATAATATTATTGTTATTTTTACTACAGTCATGAGCCACATCAGTATTCACATTAGATGCTTTTGCTCCAGCAATACAACTAGAAACACTGCATTTTAGCTGCCAAATAGAGTTGTGATTTATATGCATGTCTGTCCACAGTCATACTCTACTTTATGATGAGTCTTAGTGGATGCGTGTGCCAGATGTAGTGACATTCCTTTCAGCATTTTCTGAGAGATACTCTGATACAGCATGAGGTCACAGTGACCTTGACCTTTACCAAAATCTAATTAGGTCTTCCTTAACTCCAAGTGGATAGTGCCATTTATCAACATAGGGACATACTGTATATTTATATATTCATAACAGACAACACAAAAACATGATGCCTACAGTCATGGCTGTCACTGG
>OMLM01008388.1:273746-285442 GCA_900302695.1 Helostoma temminkii
TGATCTCTCTGTCTCTCTACATGGAGCAACGTCCCAGAATTCTTCAAGGTTTTAAACTTCAGAGAGATGATCTCCATCGCCAATGGAACTGGCCTCACATTCAGTCTGTAGATCAGACTGCTGCTGCCATCAAAGTTTGCCACATCAGAAGCTACAGAACAGAATGGAAAGCTTCATTATATGAACGACAGAAATACATGACTCCCGAATAACAGTTAGAATTGAGAATTCACAGTGATCAATTTACATTTACACTATAAAATGATTTCATCTCAAATATATGGTTAAATAAATACTTTTTGAAAGCTTATAAAATTATTAAATACACTGTATAAATCATTAATACTGTAAAGGACTATTATAGCTGGAAACAGCTGTTTTATAAAGGAATATTTACATAAACATAAAAAAGCCTATACTCAGCAAACCCATTCACCATTTTCCATTAAAAAACTTATTCCACGCATACATTAACATGTATGAGTTTGCTCAGTGTTTGGTGATTGTTGTTTGCTATTTTCTAGTGTGTAACAATATGCTTTATTGCTTGAATAGCGTTGATTTGTTCTGCTTATTTCTCTTTGAACAAACAGTTTCTAATGAACTGGAAAACCTTTGTACACTTCACACACCACAATCAAAGCAGATGTAGTTTCTGCTAATGACTGCACCGCAGCAACCACAGACCAACCAGCAAAACTAAATCAATTTTATTGTTGGAATAGCAGAACTCATGTAAATCTGAATGATAAAAGTATTTCTAACACTGCTTCAATTTAAAAGTGATATTGAGGTATTGTTTTAAGTTTTCTCTCTCACACACAATAAACAAAATATATACTTTTCTATACCACTGTGTATTTCTTAAAAATCCATGTCTGCAAAGAGGATGTTTTATTACATTTTTTTCACACAGTGTCTCAGATATGAAACCAGTTTCTGAAAACAACAGCCAATATGAATTATATAAAAGAAGATAGGACTTCAAACTGTCACCTTTCAATGTAGATGAGCTTGACCTTGCTTCAACGTACAGTAATGTATGTCACTAAATGTGGAACATTAATTAACATTTGTAATCAATCCCTCATTTTGGTATATTTGTTTTTAAATGACCAACATGAGACAAAACTGTGGAATGAAAGAAAAACTCACTGTATCGACATCCGTATATCTCCAGTCTGAGTCCAATCCTCCCAGTGGGGTTCCAGTCCAGAGGGATCAGACGGAGGTAACGAGCTATCACTGGTTGTTCAAGTTTGTACTGAACTACAGTGTCTGCGTTACTGTTACCTGTAAAGGCCTAAAACAAAAGAACTACTTGTGAGATTGCTATACTTGTTTCATCCAAACATCCATGTTTTAGTGGTTGCTGCAACTGTGAAGTCGAAAAATTTGTATTTATTAGTTTCTTAAGCACCTTTAACAGCAACATAGGACCCATACTTTGTACTGTCTGCTGAGAGTATATCATGTGCAGTCCTGCATCAATCTTAGAGGCTAAAAGCTGAGATTTTGACAAAAAGTAGGATGTGTGGATAGAACCATATAATTATTTATAATCATTTATAATCAAATACTTGTTAAATGTAAGATATGCACTAGGTATTGTTAAACATACATGTTTTTTTATCATTTTTTAAACTTGCAAACTTGAGCTTGCAAAGGCCATTGATCCCAATGTCAATGATAATGTCCTTTCCTCCTTCTCCTTCTCTCTGTGTCCAGTAATCAATATCTCTGGGACCTAGTCTCTCTCTTTATCCAGACTCACTTAAAAGACTAATGGTTTCTATTTTCTCAATCAGCTGCCTGTCAGAATCCTGTAGGATTCTTTGGTTGACAGGCAAAAAACGCACGCAGAGCAACATTTGCATTAACATCTGTCAAGAGTTAAAAACTGGCTGTACTTGCAGTTTTGTGGACATGCAAGTTCGTGTGTTTTGCTTGTGTCTATCCTCCCTACTTGAGCATATGTGACATTGCTTGTGCTGCTTGAGTGTGCCTGCTGAGTGTGTACTGATGTGGCTATGAGAGTGAAATTGGTTTCCCTGGCACTGCATAATTGTGATCTCAGTGCCGTCTTCAGTGCTTTGAAGGGTTGAGCAGGCTGGGCAGTGAAGCATTGAGTTCAACAAATGGTTCAGTTTCCTGCTGAGGAGGCTGAAGAGAGCAGCATCTCATTTACTTGGTCGAACATCTTTTGAAATATGAGTAGCCTCTGACAAGCCTTCAGTCAAGAAGAGTGAGGAAGGTAGAAAAGAGTGGGGCATGAGGAAGCAAGAGAAATAGTGTCAAGGACAAGGTAACGGCCCAAGCAAAAGTTGGAGCTGATCTGTTGTGGACCTTACACACAACCTAAAAATCCATGACCCTAACCCAGTGCTGTGAGTTCCTGAGCCCAGCCATAAAACACGTTAATAAAGTTGGAGTCATATATCAGCATGTTGAACTGCAAGATCGAATATTTTAGAAAGAGAGAAAAGGGGATGTTGTAGATCAGATAATTTATACATTGCCTGTGGGCATTTAATTGACATGTCAAGTATCAATGTATTTGCGACTTGTCATTTATGTTAATTTTAAATGTATGGTCAAAATGTTGACAGAAATCATAATCCGGTTGCAATTACATTTGTCATAAAAATGTAATTAGGCTTAAAAAAACAAGAAAAATCTATAAGAAAGATAGCAAAAACTGCTTTGACGTAGATGATCGCAGAATCCATTCCTTGGTGAAGAAAACCCCGTTCACAACATCAACAGAAGTCAAGAATAGTCTGGAGAAGGTAGGCGTAACATTAAGACACCTTCATGAATGTAAATACAGAGGGTTTACAACAAGGTGGAAATTGCTAGTAACATTCAAAACCAGGAAAGCCTGATTACACTTTTCTTGAAAACATGTAAATGTTTTTACATGTTCTGGATTTAGATTCTTTGGACAGATGAAACCAGGACTAACTTGTAATAGAATGATGGAAAGAAAATGAAAGGAACAGCTTATGATCCAAAGTATACCACATCATGTGTCAAACATGGTAAAGGCAGTGTTATGGCATTAGCATGTATGGCTGCCAGTGGTACAGGCTCTTACTGATAATGTCACTGCTGACAGAAGTAGCAAGATTAATTCTGAGGTGTACAGGGCTATACAGTGTTGCCCATTTCTGATTTTTTACTTTTTTGCATATTTGTCACACTTAAATGATTCAAATCATCACGCAATGTTTTATATCACACAAAGATAACCTGAGTAAATATAAAATGCAACTTTTAAATGATGATTTCATTAATTAAGAGAAAAAGGCTATTCAAACATGTCTGGTTTTATGTGTACAAGAAACCCACTCTTGCTAAATCATGAGTGAACTAATAATCATTAACCATGTTTTTTGAAAAGCTAAGTTTAATTTTACTTGCCACACACTAAGCAACACACTGTATTGCAAACTAAAGAAATTCAAGGACACATGGCAAACAAAGTAATTGCAAAGTATCAGTCTGGAAAGTGTTCCAAATTCTCGAATACTCTCAAAGACTTTAAGACTACAAGCAACCACAGTGAGAGCAATTAACCACAAATGGAGAAAAGTTTGGAAGAGTGGTGAACCTTTCCAGGAGTGGCTGACCTACCAAAATTACTCCAGGAGCACAACAATGACTCATTCAGGAGGCCATGAAAGAATAAAGAACAACATCCAAAAAGCTGCAGGCTTTACTTGCCTCATTTAAGGCAAATGATAAATGATTCAACAAATACTTCCCCAAGACTTTTGGAGAAATATTTTGTGGACTGATGAGACAAAAGTCAAACATTTTGAAATGTGTGTGTCCAATAACATCTGGTGTAAAACTGACACAGCATTTCATAAAAAGATGGTTGTGGTAGTGTTATTAAACAATTAATAAACAATTCTGCAAAGAAGAGTGGGCCAAAATTACTCAACAGCGATGTGAAAGACTCATTGCCAATTTTGGGTCGGTTGAGCCAGCAGGAATGGATATTCTTTCTCTTGATAAAAAAACTGGAAAAACTGTATTTTGTATTTTCTCTGTTTATATTTGTGTAATATTAAAATTTGTTTGATGATCTGAATATATTTAGTGTGACAAATATGCAAAATAAATAAATAAATAAAAAATCAGGACAGGAACTAATATCTTTCGCAACAATGTACTTTCTACTCACATTCAGTCAAATGCTACACAACTAGTGCAGATGGCTGATTACACTAAACATACAACAAAAGCAGCTCAAGACATTTTGAAGGCAAAACTATGGAATATTCTTTAATGGCCAAGTGAGTTGTCTGATCTCAACCCAGTAAAGCAGATTTTCAGTTACTGAAGGTAAAACTGAAGGAAGAAAAACCCACAAACAAGCAGAAACTGAAGGGTGCTGCAGTAAAGATCTGGCAAAGCATCTTCAGGAAGGAACCTCAGAATTTGGTTATGTCTGTGCGCTCCAGACTTAATTGTTTTATTTCAAATACATTGTGATGTATAAAGTTAAAATCATAAAAACTCTGTCACTGCCCCAATACCTCTGTACTTAAATTACACATGTAAAGTCTATAGGTAAAATCTGCCATTGATATAACCACAGTAACCCAGATTGATACAACAGTTGGCCAAGGAATTCAGATAATCTTAAAGCTGCAATTACCAATTTAAGATAGCAGTAGCATGATAATCTATTTGCTTTGGCAAGTCCTTCATGTCTCTCTCTCTCTCTTCCTCTCTATATATCAGCCCAAAGACACACTGGTGACTTGTGAAAGGTGTACCCTGCCTCTCATCCAATAACAACTGAGGCTGCATGCATCTGAAATGGTTAGCACTGTGGCTTAACATCTAGGGATTTGATTCCACTAAATGACTTTTAATGACTGTGTCTTTCTGTGTGGCTTTTTTTTACTTTAAGTACTGGTGCCATTACATTACTACTATTGTGTTGCACAGTGCACCAAAACTAACCTTTTATGTGTTGCAATAATATAACAATAATTTAAAATTACAGATACATTACATTACATTGTGTAAGCACAATTTTAATGTTGTAGTTGGTTAATTTGGAGCTGTTTGTGCAAAGACTTTTAACTGACAACTTTGCAGCAATAAAGCATAAAATGAAATGCAAATACTTGAGTCTAAATTTTACATAATTGTCAGAATTGTACAATGGGCCACAAGACCAAATGCACTAGATGCACCACAGACTTTTTACAATGCACTGTATTTCATAAGCTAATCCATATTTCTATGAAGAATCTTACTTATGGAAAGTAGTAAATGTATTTAGTTACTTTCTGCTGCAGTAGTGCGAAGGGGGGTAAGGCAGAACACCTAAGCTTAGACGTTAGTGAGAGGCTGTCCCTAAAGCAGCTGTTTTTGCAATCAGATCTCCTCCTTAACAGACAAACTAAGCTGGCCTGACTAATATATGGAGCACTCTGCAATCTGATCTGGGTTTATAACCTATTGTGCAGAGTATCAAACCAAGTTTTTTAACTCTAAGAAATTGTACTTTCTGGTTCTGTATCCTCTTAGTGTTGACTAAGAGGAGGCTTCAGAGAGTTTGTGAGAAAATCATATCCTGTCAGACCTAAATCAAAAACTGTTCTCAATGTTGCCACTTTAACAATAAGGTTGCACTGTCTTCTATAAAACACAGAGATGCTTGATTGGTTGAGAATCATGTCAGTCCTTCAGCAAACTAAAACTAAAACAGGGATTGAACCCTACTTTTAAAAAATGACATAAAATGGTGGAAAATAATGATTTTGAGAGTGAAGAAGAAACTCTGGGGAACACATAGAGATGTAAAGCTACCACAGTATTGCAGTAAATCAGAGGACAGACTCAGCTGTAAGTATCTCCCCAGCACAGAGGTAACACTTCAGCTGCACAACAGAATATGAGTCACCACTTGTTTCATCCAGTTTTCTCATTGAATTCTCCTACACATTTACATTTTAGACACTGAGCTGACACTTATGATCGGCTCACTTTGACTGAGTTGGCAAATGTTCACACACCGAGTTTAGTGTGTAGTGTTGATGGACACATTCGCCGGTGCATGAATCAAAGCTGTGACTTTTTCTACGCCAGGCAGCCTTTCTAACAGCAGCACCAGTCTCCTGTCAGCAGAGGTTAAACTGCCTGACAGCAGCTCCATGCAGTCGACAGAGCCCTGCCCAGGTTCCTTTCATTGTTCCATCCATTATTAATAAAGAGTGAAAGGCTCCTAGTGAGAGACTTGCCGCTGCAGGCAGTACCAGTCCCCACAGGTAATGTAAATTATGTCTATAGACAGTAGGGCCAAATGTATTTTAAACTTTTGAGTTTTGAGCCACATCATCTCTAGCTTCACTCATACTGCTTTTAAAAATAAACATTATCACCTGAAACAGATGTAGAAATGCATGTTTTAACCCAAATGAAAAATTCTACATAAAGTACTTGGCTATATATCAAACATTTTTAAATGTATATAAATTTTCATTTGTGTATGAATCATGGTGGTACACAAGAACATAAAATGAAACTGGATTCAGAGATGGTGCTCACTTGAATGAGCCTCAGTCCATGAGAGGGTAAATCTTTACTATCTTAATTTTTTGTCAAAGTCACATTACCATCATAACAATGATTTGTACTCTCTTTTGAGTTACATTTAAGACACCTGACAGCTGTGATGCAGGAGATGCACAACTATGGCATGCAACAATGATAGAAAATACATAACTGTTATTTTTTGTATGATGAATATCACTGTGAACTACCTGGTGATGTGTCTAGTGTTATTGATCTCAAATGTAATTGACTGCATCTTCATCCCTATTTCTACTGTCTCACTGCATAGGTCAGAGTGCAGGTATTACTTTTTTGTTGATGCTGTGCACAGTTTTACTAAATTAGCAATATGCAACCTGGAGGTTTCAACACAAGATAATGTAACCTGAGCATTGTAGAACTTGTAGATGTTTATGCAAATTGCAAGCAACAATTACACTGTTCAAAAAAATAAAGGGAGCACTTAAACAACACATCCTAGATCTCGATGAATGAAATCTTCCAGTTGAAAATCTTTATTCATTACTTGCATTGCAATGCATTGAGGACAAAATAACATAAGAATAATCAATGGAAATCTAAATCATTATCCCAAGGAAATCTGGATTCAGACTCATACTCAAAATAAAAGTGGAAAAGTCAGATCACAGGCTGATCCAACTTCTGTGAAAATTCCTCAAAATAATTCAAAATGAGGCTCATTAGTGTGTGTGGCCTCCACGTGCTTGTATGCACTGTCTACCACCGTTGGGCATGCTCCTAATGAGACGACGATGATCCTGAGGGATCTTCTCCCACCTGGATCAGGGCATCAGTTAACTCCTGGACAGTCTGTGGTGGTGGATGGAACTAGACATGATGTCCCAGAAGTGCTCGATTAGATTCATGTCAGGGGAAACGTGCTGGACAGACCATAGCATCAATGCCTTCATCATGCAGGAACTGCTGGGCACCTCTGGCTAGCACATAGATGTCTGTGCAGCCCTACAAAGGAAATGCCAGTAAACTGGTCATGCTGGAGGATGTTGCAGGCAGCAGAACGGTGTCTTCAGACTCTGTCACGTCTGTCACATCTGCTCAGTGTGAACCTGCTGTCAGCCGTGCATCCTGCACAGTGTTGGGCTGTGGGCACGGGCTCCACTTGTGGACGTCGGACCCTCATACCACTCTCATGGAGCAGAGACATGCACATTTGTGGCCTGCTGGAGGTCATTTTGTAGGGCTCTGGCAGTGCTCCTCCTGTTCAGACAAAGGAGAAGATGAAGGCCTCCTCCACGTCTCCTGGTGTACAGGCCTGTATCCTGGTATCTCCTCCATGCTCTTGACACTGTTCTGGGAGACACAAACCTTCTTGCCACAGTGTGCATTTATGTGCCATCCTGGATGAGCTGCACTATCTAAGTAACTTCTGTGGGTTGCAGACACCGACTCATGCTGCCTCTACTGCTGAGGGCACTGGTAAAATGCAAAAGTGACCAAAAATCAGCAAGAAAGGATGAAGACGGGAAAATGGTCTATGGCACCTGCAGAATCATTCCTTTATAGGGGTTGTCTTGCTAATTGCCTCGCATTTCCACCTGTTGTCTTTTCCATTTGCACAACAGCAAGTGAAATTGATTCACAATCAGTGTTGCTTCCTAACTGGACAGGTTGATATCCCAGAAGTGTGACGGACTTTACATTGAAATGATTATTTGTTCCATTTATTTTTTTGAGCAGTGTATTTTTGAGAACAGACTGTGGCACTATTGCAGTCTGTAATATCAGTGTTGTGAAAAGATTTTACATTAACCTATCCTATGTGTGTATAATTACACTCCTTAATATGATAACCTTTCCGTTGTTTGTATTGTTTGTTTGTGATTACTGACGGATTATTGAGGTTACCCCTAAGCTGTCTTCCTGTCGGTGTTGTCTCCAGTTGTGTCCTGTGTCACTGAACATCAACAGGTACACCGTCAGCCAGTCAGAGCTCCCATATCGGCCCTGTGTGGCGACAGCTGTAACTTGTGTCCGTCTCCCCAGGTTGACCTCTAACCACTGGTATCTGTCTGAGACAAGAGGAGACCAACCTCCAGCTCCTGTAGAGTAACGAGAAACAGAGAATGTGTTTTAAAGATGAGAATGACCTTTCACTTCATTAAGTAAAATGTGTGTGTGTGTGTGTGTGTGAGAGAGAGAGAGAGATGGGGAAGAAACTGTGATACTCAACAGAAGAGCGTGCAAGGATTAAAAGACAAATTGCAGAAGTGAAATGTGATTCATTACATTTTAATTTACTTGAAATTAAACTTAAAATAGTTTGTGTCATGATGTTAAATCTGGCCAATAATACATCTCAGTCTGCATGAGTGAATGCAAACTGTTTGTTTATATCTTAAAGTAATGTTCACAGATTAGTGGTAATGACTTTGACAGGTCTGCCAAAATGAAGTGTTAAAGAACTGGGAAGATACTTTAGCTAATACTTCATGTCTGCACTTATTAGTCGTAAGCAGATTTAAGGGAAACCCTACTTGTAAGTTAAAATATTGCAAAATGCAACATAAATATAGTCTATCCCCATTCTGGCTTTAATTTACACACCCACAGATTTAAAGCCCTGCAATAAGTCAAACACTTCCACTGGTTTCATGATGATAAATAATAAATCCTCATAATCAAAGACATTAAGTGGGATATACTTGAGTCACAAACACTTGGAGAAAATGGATTAGACTGTGCAGCACCAGGAGGGTATTTAAAGCAGAACATGTCAAGATGTGTCCTGACATTTAATGTATCTGCTCTGCTCTTTATTGGAGCAAAAAAGGTGACAACATTATGAGTGGATGAGTCGATAATGCCAAGAAACCATAATAGCCTGATCTTTCAGCATTTCTACACCGGCCATCACTGAGTGGAAGTGTTCAGCATTGTTTTTCACAGCCAACATCCCTCCCATGTTCTTTGGGGTAACATATTCCATTTCTGTCCTGGCAACAGCTGTTGGAGCAGCTGGAGAGGACATCCAGGGATGTATGAGATTAACTCAAACTGTGTTCATATGGTTCTAAAAATTGGTCCCATCAGCACAGAGGATTGACTGCCATAGAAAAGGTAAAGTATTGTGGAAAAGTTAAACTAGTAAATCCTTACTGGCATGCAAATCTTACTTTTCAGTCAAAACAAGTGTCATAAGAAGTGTTATGGCACAATCATGATTGAATTTAAAAGTAAACACTGAGACCAGGTGAGAATATACTAAACAGCAAAGCAGCAAAGATTTGTGTGTAAAAAGTGTAAAACTCTCTGAATGCATATTTCTTACAGTGGACATTGGATAATGTGCACATGTACACTCTGCCCATATCCTAATTGGTTAGACAACAAAATAATTAATAGTATATACAGAATTAGTTTTGTCTTTCTTGTATACAAAAAAAAAAGAAAATACACACATGGCATTCTTGCCAAAATCATAACAGTCATGGCCATCATTGGGGAGTACCATTATACAAATAAGATAAGTGAGGTAAAATGTTGATGTTGCTAAGTCACACTAAAAAAATTAAAGTGCACCAGTAAGATGGTGTGCTTGCTAATTGAGGAGATGCCTGCAATATTACTACAACTACAATATACTACAATATTCTTTACATGTGTCCCAGCCAGAGTTTCCAGATCTGCCCCTGCAGTCCACCCTACTTTTTATTTTCTTAAACATTTAGAGTGAACACTGATATTTTTCCAATTTTTGATGTCCAAAGCTCAAGTTTCTAATTTATTGTTTTGTCTTTTTTCTTTGGCATCCTTTTAAAAGTTGAAATAAATGGGCCTGGTATTTAAAAGTGATAGCTCAGCACAGTAACAAAAGTGGCTGGAACTGAACAAAGAAAAGTCTCCATTTTGAATTAACCTCAGTGAGAAGTCCAGTTCTAAATAGGAAACAAGCCAGGAAGCCCAACTCTTTAACACGACCTCATATTTTTCCTGTGTCATAGTAAACAATGCATTTATAAGATGGGTTTTAACTGAATATGAACCTGTTGCAAAGAGTTGGTGGAAAGATGACCAGAGGTGCGAGTAGAACCAGTAAGCAAAGCAAAGGCAGGACTGAAAGACATAGAGTTGTGTCATGAAACAGTAACAGATACAATGTGAAAACTCATCTAGATGCAATTTAAATTCTCCCTCAGATGCTGCCGGTGTTCCCTACTCTAAGGACTGCGTGTATATGTGTATGTGCGAAACAGCAGCGATAGATACGGCAGAACTTGATTATGAGGAAACACTGGAGGTGATGGAAAAGGCTGCAACAAGATAACAACACTTTGAATACTGAAAAGGGTATGTGTGTGTGTGTGTGTGTGTGTGTGTGTGCGTGCGTGTGTAAGTGTGTGCATGCTTGCATGTGTGTGTGTTTAAGAAAAAGTGCTGAGTCAAGTGAAAGTAAATCCATGCTGCCTGAAAAGCAGATGGAGGGATTTCTCCCCCATGGCGAGCACACACACTCACACACAGCCTAAAGAGGACTTCAGATTGTGCTGCCAATTTGATATCATGCTGACATAAGGCCACTACAAATCAATACCACAACACTTGGTATTGATTGACAAAGTGGGCACATTCTCTCCTTTCATTACATCTATTATAAAGCTACTTTCTACTGAAATAGCAAATGATTATCGTAATAACACAACCCACCAGGAACGCCAGGACTGTTCCACATTATGCAATGTTCGACATGTGTATGTAGGACCACTGCTAGCAGCATTCGTTAGTTTAGTCTGTGTGTACAGTATCAAAGAAATTTAGTGATGGCTACATCCTGTTATGTGTCCCACTAAATAAATTCCAGTGTGTGAGTGTTTACAATATCAGGGCCTTAAAACTGTAACTAAAATATAATATATCAAAGCAGCAACATTTTGAAACTGTTTAAAAGTGGCAGTCAACTCTCAACAAATATTTGACATATTCCCTGGTTTCAGGTTCTGTTGTTTTATATGACAGAAAATTAAATATCTGTTGATTGGAGAAAGCAGACAGAAATAAATAATTCAGTCAATTAGTATGTGCAGTGCATGAAAAGCATTTACAGTTTGCTTTGTTGTGTGTTCTGTATATGGTCTATT
>OMLM01008388.1:298624-348518 GCA_900302695.1 Helostoma temminkii
AGATTTTTGTAAGACAAAAACTAAAACACAGCAAATAGAAAATATCCAAAAAGGCAGCAGGACATTGTGACCAGCATTTAAAAAAAACGTACACTGTCAGATAAGGTTAAGAAGATAATAAATAATGAAGTATGTATTTGCAATGAAGAGAGGGATGAGGTGTATGAATTATGGAAGGCTACCAACAAGCTTGTCCTCATATGTACACGAAGCAAACACATGAAGCCATGAAAGCCAAAGTGAAATGACTCCTGGAAAAACTTTGAATATAATTTAAGTAAAAACTCTTCTTATGAGATAAAATCTATAAGTACCACCGCGACAGAGAAGAGCGTCCATCCCTTAAATGCAAGGGGGTTTAAATTTTTCGCAGTGACCAAAATACATTTTTGCTGACTGTCAGGCAAATAAATGAAAAACTGTCTCTGCACTGGACTCACCAACCATGACTAGAAGTCATTGCCATCTCCACCTTCTTTACATAATAATAAACTATTATTGCTCATATTTAATTAAAGTCTGGTCAATGAAATGTAGGTAATAAAGTTTCTCTAACTCCCTGTGTGCAAAGTTCTGTGTCAAATAAATGAAGCTTAGTCATGCACCAGACAGTACCTGGACTATAATTCAGTTATTATTTATGACTATACCCTGTGTATAAATTCGTCTTGAAATGTGCTGTCACTGCAAATAGTAAAATATTTAAGTTGACAAAACAGTGATGGTTTCTTACCTTCTCTCCTGTTGACTTTGGCAAAGACTGGCCCATGGCTGCTGGACAGCTGGGAGGAACTTCGGAAGGATGACTGTGGCAAACTGGACACCAGAGGGCTGTCACATACCTCTGTTAACCAATTACAAAAAAGGAATAAAAAAAGGGAAAAATAGATAAGTGTTATATGTATTTTATTCAACTTACTGAGTGACATAGTGTGTCGTGTCAGTGTGTCATGGAATACCTAAGAAGAATAATATCATATTATGGACCCATTTACTGTGTACTTTAATGTGTTAGCCATCTAGGTGATTATATGGCACTACTGTTTTCATTAACCTGTATTTATGTTGACTTTGTCAAACAATGTCATGCCTGTGAAATAATGATTAGATCAGCTGCCCATATGCCCCACTTAGATGAGGGCTGCAACGTTTGTTAAGTTTTTAAAGTCACTGTGGACAGAGGTATCCACAAACAACCTTGAAATGCTAATGAGGATGCAAATCATTGCCACATGAAGACTGCATTTGAAACTGTAGGTGGCTTAATGTAGAAATAGTAGAGTCAGACTTGAATCAATTTTTGAATTTCTCTGACTCACACAACCAGAGATTTCAGTAAAAAATACATACATGTACAAATAAATTTGCAGAAATCACTAGTTGTTTTGTTGTGAGAATTTTTTTTCATCATATTTTCACAAGACACGTGCATATCCTGATCATTGATATTATTAATAATCCCCATGATTATACTGTCAGTAAAAGCAAGAAATTGAATTCAGTTCTGCTGCTCTGCAGCTCACAAAATCAGAAGCTGTCACTAAATGAGGCATTAAGATGCCGTTTTAATGGCTGTTGCCTTCAAACTTTGTCTAAAAGTGTATTTGTACTGTAGGAGAGACAGTTCAAATTATTCACACTCCACTCAGACACACCTGGTCCTATCTCCCTACTCTGACAACATTACTTCAGCTGAGATTACTTTGTCAACATTATTGCACTTCATTTCAAACACAGAGGGATTTTCATTACCGAAGACTATAAACCACAGACTCTTGACAGCTTTGAATAGCCTGTCACATCTACCTAAGTTTACCCCAGTCTAAACACATCCTCTCTTTGCAGGCACTTCTGAGCGTCTGAGCATCTCCAACTCAAGTCATTTACTGCATCTCAGACAGAAAGGAACCTCTAGACTTTTTACATGTTTATATAAGCATTTTATAATGAATGGTTATGTTATAAGAATAGGTGAGAGACTGGTATTTGCACAATAATATTTTAGTTATCATAAATGCTCTTCTGCTGATCCATGGTGTGTTTATTAATTTAAATGTAAAATTAGTAGAAATACATCTACTCCCTCTTCTCAGTGTTTAAGGCTCCTAGATTTTATGTTTAAATTTCAGATGCAAAGCATACTTAAAATGCAGCCTTTTCCTCCAGACCACTAATGACCAGACCATTTATGACTTCAAGGAGCCAAAGTAATGCTTAAAAATATCTTCATAAACAATAGAAGGAAAATTAGTCAAAATTCCTGTGTAACTGGGCTAAGGACCCTTTGCCAGGTCTGAGAAAACAGACAAGGAACAGCCCCTTTATTTCAGAGAAGTAGACAAAAGATGATTTAAGATGAACTGACAATATTTGGTAGCAATATTTTGTTTTTGTTTTATTAGCTAAGCTAATTGAGCTAATGTTGATGGGCTAAAATGTATTAATTTCAGCTTTTAGCTGAACTGTTTTAAAATAATAACCCTGTAAAAAGATATTTAATAAACTGTGCACATGGCTACATTAGTACAAACAAAATTCCCAGGAAAAGTTAGGACTTTTTCAATAAAAAAATAAAAACTAAAGCCTGTGCCTTCTTAATTTACTTGAACCTTCAATTACTGAAAAAAAATAATAAGAAAAAAATAATTTTCTGTGTTTTCACTGAACAACTTAATTGTATCTTGTATAACCCAACTTTTGATGCCTGCAACACACTCAAAAAAGTTGGGACAGAGGGAAATTAATTTTCTTTTTAATGACACTTTTTAATCATTTGGGAAATAATAATAGAAAAAAGTTGTCATTTCACTCAATTTTTGTTGGATACAAGATTTCAGTTGTTCCACAGTCTGTAGTCCAGTCTCTATAGTGTCTGATTTTTCTCTTTACGCTATCTTCAACAAGAAAGAGAAGTTTACTGCAGACATGCCAGTCAAGCGTTGGTCGTGGAATTGTCATGCTGAAATATTTGCTTCTCAGGGAAGGATGTTACCTTGATAGCAGCATATTTCTCTTACATCTTAACTTAAACCTCTGTGTTAAATACCTTCACACATATGTAAGTCTCCAAATTTGAGCACTGATACAGCCCCACATCATCACATATGCCTTTTGCACTTTTCAGTTTAATTCCCCAAAACAAGGTGAAGGTTATACTTAACCATGATACCCTCACCTGTTGCCAATTAACCCAACTTTTTTGAGTATGTTTTCAGTAGGCATCAAACTCAAATTTGCTTATACAGTATTTGCAAAATACCAATAGATTTCCCAGACACAACCTTTCTATAATATATATATATATATAGTAACTTTCATTTTAATATCTGAAAAGTTTGGTCATGGCAACTGGACCTCTTTCTATACAGTTCAGTTGCCTTGACTTTTCAGATAACTTCACTTTGTGTCTAAGAATCTTTACAGACAATTTTAATTCAATTTCTTTTTCTGTCTTTAACATAAGGATTATAAGAATTGCTGGCACTAAACTTTATCAAATCCAATAAAGCTCATGGCAGACATTGCATTATTCTGATATAACATACAGGGTCAGGATCAACACACCACTTAATCCATCCATTGTTCTTTTGCTAAAATGAAGACACCAGCCTTTAAACCCTTTAAAGGTCAAGAGGCCTATTCCTCATACAACATCCCTACAGTGGTTGCTAAATTATATCTGGTCATATTAAGGTTCTGGCAAAGAGCTCAGACAACTTCTATTTTGACAGGATGACAGGCTTACAAAATGTTTTCGAACAAGCTACTTTTGAGTCTGTCTGACATACAAAAATGATCAAAGAAAATGGATATCATCGTAATTCTGACAAAAGAAATCAACCTATATAAGTTTTACTGGATCCTGATGTAATTCCTAACACTTTTTCAACTCCATCCTGTAAAGCGTAAAGCTGGCAGTAACAGAGCAAACAGTGCATATTAGTGACCACCAACTGAAAAATACACCTGAATTATTGTAAAGCCTCAGCAGATTATGTGCTGTGAGATCATGGTCTTGGTAAGAAAAACTGGATAAAAGAAGCGAGGGGTGTCTGAACAGGTGAGGCTGATTTTCCTCGGAGCAGTTATGACATTTAAAAGGTGACTGTGAGAAAAAAGATAAAAAGCAAATACAGAAAGCATAAAAGAAGATGAAGGTAAAAGACTGCTGAACTAGCAGCCAGTGACCATGGCTTCATCTGACACTGGTTCCAGAAATAAAACTACAAGGCATTTCTTTAAGGATGCACAGAATGAAAAGTTTCTCTAGAAACTAAACTAGACTGCCAGCAGAATGGAACTAAACACCTATAAAATACCAATATTATTACAGTCTACAGCAGCAGAAACCAACATCAGCTTTTATCTAAACTAAATGAATTGCTTTTAAATGCATCTTATAATATTGTAAGGGTTTACTGTTTACCAGTGGCCATTATAGCTTGTGTGGCTATTTATAAATAAATATCTAAAAGACATAATGAAGACAAAGAAAAACAAGCTGCATTTAAATAAAAATATAAAACAAAAAATTTCTTACACTACACTCCGAATGCTAGCAAAAGAGCACAAATTGAACTGAAATGTAGAAATCCTGCATCACACAAAAACATGTCGAATAATACAGATTATTACAATATTGCAACTCAAAAAAAAACACTAAACACTAAATTGCACAGCCACCACATAAAACCACAATTTTTTCACCTTCCATGATGCAAAGTCATCAATTATATAATCATACAAATCAGTACTGCATGATTAATAGCAGAAACAATATGCCTGTAAAACTGTATATTAAGTATTATGAACAACTTGTTTGTTTGGTAGTAATTCCAGTGTGACTGATATTTTATTAGTGCTCAAAGTTAGTGTTGCAAATTTTGATAGACTCTCTCGTCCCCTACCTGTAGTCAGGCTTCAAAGTGGGAGACCTGAGAATGCAGTTTACAAACTAGAATTAGAGAGCCTACTCCAACAAGGTTAATGTGGTACATGGTTATGGTGGCATGATGTCACTGTGATCTGCAAATGCTCGACAGGAAACTGATCAGTGTTGTTCTGAATTTTATTGTGCGGAAGTCCTGTGCTGCCGTGGTCGCTTTCCTATATTGCTCATGCCTATATCTGTTTTTTGTGTATACTGTATCAGATTTTAACACAATACCATGTGCTGAGCTAATAAAATTCAATATTATAACCAACCACATTTTACTTAACACTATAGGATAGGAAAAGTTCAAAAAGACAAAGCACTACAGACTTCAAAACATTTACAGCTTAGACTGAGAAAGGTAATTTATTGAAGCTATGGGGCCCATCTTTGAACAGAAGGTTTATGATTTATCTCCTTATGCACATATTTTTAAAGTAGTTTTACTTTAATACTGCTAGTTCTTGATATTTGTTTTACCTGAATAGTATTTTGAATAAAGAACTATAACATATAATGGAGTATTTTGAAATTATAGCATTGATGTATTGGTACTTCTTACACCACTGTCCTGCATACAAATCTAATGACCTCCCATCTACAATATATCATCCAATTGTCCATTTCACTGAAACAGTTGAGTTCCCAGAGATATAACCATTTCAGAAATGCTGGATATTTATAATCCTTCACTTCATTAAACTAAAGAGTTCAGCACAGCTTCTCAGTGTCCCAGATATTCAGCCAACTTGTTAATCTGTCTCTCTCTGAGTAAGCAGAATAATAAGGCGCCGTTATACTTGTTTCAACAAACATTGTCAAGTGGAAAACAGCTGTGCTTGTTTGTTTGTTCACTTGTGTCTTTACAGTGCCAAATTTCACGTTTTACTAAAGAGATGCCTGTAGATGATTTATCCACTGTGTACACTGTGTGATTGTTTGACTGCAAATATGCAAGAAACTGCATGAGAGCAGGAAGAGCACAAAGGGTCACTATCTTTTGTAATTTAAAAGGGATACAAAAATTAAAAATTTCCTATTTAAACATAAATAAATGACTTAAGGATTTTAGTTAACTAAATAAATAACATTGGAGGGCTGATCTTTGCATATTTCTACACAATAACATCCCTCATTCTGGGTAAAACTGCACATTTTATGGTTGTAATGAGAAACAAATCCTGCACAATCGTTACAGCGATTATCTGAACTGACAGCAGGTGACTGATTTCACCAAGTTTGTCATTGTGACTGACAATTTTTTTTGCTTTCAGATAACAGTGCTTCCTTAAGACAGTCACAACGTACTGCATGCATGGTCTTGTCATGTTGTGTATTTCTCATAAACACAAATTGAGAATTATTTTACATTTGTGTTGACCAAACATGATTTGATAGCTGTACAGTATTGACAACTGCTTTAATACGTATTGATACACAGTCTTTCATGACTGTACATGACCATGCTGTATCTTGATTTTTCATCTTTGCTCATATCAAGATATTCACTTTCACCATACTCTCATTGTACATGTCTGAGTATAATATAAAACACAATAAGCTCTTTTCATAACATAATTAATCATTCTTATATAATTTGCCTATATTAAAAAACTATATTCTTATTATTCACTGCAATCAAAAAGTCTAAATCCATCTAAGCAATAAACTGTATACATATAGTATACTGTATGCTATGATGACGGTACTGTAAATGCTGCAAATAGTTTTAAGTGTATCAAGGTTTGGTGGATATAATATATAAAAACTTAAATATCAACCAAACATTTACGCTTTACAGCTGTACACTACTGACAACTGGTTCAATTAATACATGATGCCCATTTTTCCTGACTAAATGGATATATTTGTCTAAAAATGTATTTGCACTGTATCTTGAGTTTTCATCTTTGCCCACTTATCACTGAACAATACCAAACAATTATCAATATAATACTGATCAGTAGAATTCACCTTCTAGACACCATTATGATGTTGGTACAAAATTTTCACGCATTCCACTGAAACAGTGACTGTGGTTGACTGACAGACCAGCACTAGTGAACATTACAGATTCACAAAGTCACTTTTGTTTTTCAGTAACTTTTGTAAAAAAAAAAAAAAAAATAAAATAAATTGCATTCCCACTGAACTATAAGTGAGCTGTGATTGATAGCAATGCTCTCAAAGCTTTCATACTGTAAGTAAATTCACTTCTCAGTTTCTGACACTCCATCTTTCTTCTGCCTCCAAGAGTTGTCACTTAAAAGTATTTCATGGAGTCTTTCATAATCATCCCTATTTTGTGGCTGTATAGTTTGCCTGGTAAAACTGTTGAGGTAGAACTGTGGCTGAGACTGATGTGAATCCTGTGCCTGCCTTGGCGGCACAGCAAAACCTGACAGTCTGACAACTTAACTGAGACACTCTGCTGCCGGGCTGACTGCTAACAATGGGAGAAATGTTTGTTCCTCATTTCCAGCTCTTCATCTGTCCGTTGGCTTCAAACCAGGGAAGTCAGTTATTCTGCTGACTTTCACCATCTAGGACTTCTCTAGTTCTAATCGAGACCTAATAGAGACCTAATCAGCAGAATGAGATGATCAAAAGAAAACTGTACTGTAGCAAAATATTAAAACATTTATCTGCAGGTGTACAAGGTATAATTCTCAACACAGTAACACACACATGAATTAAACTGCACACACATTAGTAATTAGGAGAATCTAAAAATCATACATAACAGACATGCAGTATGTCTGTCTTGTGAAGATTTGTGAGAATCGCTGCAGGTGACATCACTTGTGCTAATAGACCAAGAAGGAGACATGTAACACATGTAACAGGCTCATTTTTGTATTTCAGATTAGGGGCAAGACATTAGATGGCACAGTTTACTTTGCAGACACTCACAATGAGGACATTAAGTCACTTAAAAGATATATATATTCTTTCATTCCTTCTTTTCTGAAAGACAAAGTTTGCACATGGCCTGATCATGAAACACTTTTCTCTAATAATAAAGCTGCTCATTAACCTGGAAGTACTGCTAAAGATTTGAACTTTTCCTGACTTGACCAAGGCCATAATTAGAAATCAACAAAGACTTTTGGTAGTAAACACAAGCTCGACCTTTTGTTGATCTTTATTACTGTGTGATTCCCAGATCACATACTTCTTTCTATACTATTACTACAAAAGAATCATAATCCACATGGCTGTCAAAGAATTTTGTCCCTGGAAGGTAAGAGTATTCAATTAACTAGTGTTTTCTAAAAGAACCATTTCTGAAGTATAAAATGTAATTAAATTAGGATGATGCATCAACATTTTAAGTGAATACCTCAAATAAGAATTTCTTCATGTCCTACTTCATCCTTGAACTTGTAAAAATCCTTGTGGTTAAGAAGGACCAATTATAGCAACTGAATAAAAACACTGAGAAAGAAACACTCAAAAAAATAAAACCTTGACTTCTTTTATTTTTGTGTTGTTCAGCTACGGTAACGTTGACCTGGACTCACCAAAATCTTAAGGACATAAACCCACTGACTGCTCCAGTGATAATCGAGTCCTATTACTGAATACATTTTTTTTTTTTTTTGGTCAATGTTTGAGCATCATTTTCTTGATCTTGTGTAGCCAGGGAAAATTAATTGTCACAGAGGACACAATAACTGTGGTTCCAGGAGCTTTCATTTTCAGCTAAACAAACAGACTATAACCAGATAATGCTAGAAACAGAAACAAAGAACTGTAACAGAAAAACATTGTTTGGGTCTATTGCCACATTTCTATGTGTATTCATAAAGAAAAAAGGAACCAACATTTCCCTAGACTCACAAACCTCAATAGAACAGATTATATAACTTGAAAGAAAGTGGAAGACACACCCTTATCGGCCTTAAACAATGATATGTAATTATTCCATAGCAAAAGAGTACAGTGGCATGGTTAAGCATGTATGAATGCTAATGCTTTTACCTTGCTATACTTTGTTATATGTAACTGAGAACACAGTGGTTGATTGCATGTGCCAGACCTTTCAACAGCATACATTTCAGTCCTACCAAAATCAAAGCCATTTCATTAACCAAAACTCATGCCCATTCATCCATATGTCCTTAGGATCTATTTCTATATACCAGCTTATTATTTCCCAACCATAAATAAAAGGGTCCAGCATGTATTTAGTGGTATGAAGACACAGCCACTCATTACTGCCACTTGGTGATCAAAAGTAGAAACAACATGCACGATTCAACACTTCACTATTTATAAGAAAAAAAAAAAAACTTTACTAATCCCAGAAGGAAATTGCTTTGCCTTAGTACAGCTGCTCTCTGCTCAAAGAGGAAATAACCACAACCAGACAAGAAACACACAAGCACAAATACAAAATAACACAAAAAAATATCTAAAGACGGATAACAGAGGTCTGTAATAGTCAGGGGGAAATGCAATGTAACAAACAGTGATGACACCCTCACTCCCAATATACATCACATTTTCTCAGATAACAGAACAAGATTACACAAGAAAAACAAAGAACAAATAAATCCAGTTGTTTTGTCTTAAGATTTGTTTACACCTAAGTTGAAATTAAATCTCAAATTTACCACCTGGCTACATTTGTAAAAAGGACATCACAACAAAATCTGCACATGAATAAGAGTCCTAATGGTTGTAATTACTGTTTATCTTAAGCTACACCCAGCACCAAGATACAAAATAGGAAGGCTGTAATTAAATGAACTGGAAAGGTCAAAACAGCAGGTATTGTAATTATAGGTATTGTAATTATCTGTACTTATAACTAATCAGATGTAAATTTTTTGCCTAATTGATTAAGATAGAGGTAGCAAAGTTATTTTTTACTGTATGTAGGAAAAGCGTGTCCATTTAAGTAGCACAAGGCTTGAAGTCATGCATTACTGTAAATACACATAATATCAATTAGTATTAAAACTAATTTTGATTTCATTTGATTAAATCATTTCTTTAATTTATAATAATACTGTACTCAAATGTGAGTGTATGTAAGTACCACACTTTAACTTAATGTGTGGATTCCATGTGTGGACATTTTTCCATCTAGACAGGCAACACTTACAACTAACTGCCATGTTGTTGACAAGCAACCACTTGAACTCGAGGGTGAATGGATGGATTTTATATGACTTTAGTTCCTCAACAGACAAGAAAACATTATTATTATATATAAACACTTATTTCTTCCAAGAAAATGTAACTGTATTGAAAAACAATGTTTTACTAATGTCATCCTGCTGACAGGAAAGTATATAATATAGAAGGACAGGAGTTTACAGCTGAAGCTTGTGTTGCTGCGCACCATAGAGCTGCAGCTGTGTGAGGGTGAGATGAGGGGAGTCAGGCAAATGAGTCTGACACGGACATGCACAAAAGAAAACCCAGTGATGAGTGAAATGAGAGAAGGAGGTGGGAGTGTCGTTGCATGGCTTAAAGACGGAGGGCAACTACAATGAATGTCCACACTGGGCACTCAACCAGACTCCTCTACTTTTTCTTTCGTACACTCCTACGAACTCCTAGCTCCCTTTTGTCTCTTTCCTTTTTTTTTCTCCCACTGCACTAATAGAATTGCACTCTCCTTCAAATTCAAAACAAAATTAATGTTTAACTGGGCCAACTTTACCACCTGTTTCCTTAAATAATACTTTGGCCATCTAACGTATTCAATTTGGCTAAGGGATTACACTGATTGAAAAAAGTCCAGCTCCTGTACTTTGAGACTGTAAGTTACATAACCAGGACTTACAATACACAATAACCAATACAATTTTGTTTGGAGAAGAAGGAAAGGAGGAATACTGTCAGTAACAAAAGTTAGTACTCCCTCTTTTAATTGAATGTTTTAACAAAAATCATCTGATTGTAGTAGATTTTAGTATTGTTGAATATCAATTTGGAAAGAGTTGTAAAACCACTTCCAAGCTTTTTGGAGTTCAGTGTTCTGCAGAAAGATTATTCACAAGTGGAAAACACTCAGGACAGTTGCTACTCCTGGGAATCTTCCTTCTGGGAATCTTCCCAGGAGCGGATGCCCCAGCACATTCCCTCCAAGGTCAGACCATAAAAACTTAGAGAAATACAAAAAACCCAAGAGCTCCATCTCAGACCCTACAGGCCCCACTGAGTATGTAAAATGTTAAATCTATGACAGCGCAATTACAAAAAGATGGAAGAAGTATGTTATTTTAGAAGAGTAGCAAGTAGAAAGCCTCTTCTGCTTATAAAGAAAATTAGAGTGTGAGGTTCACAAAACTGTATCTGAACAGACCACTAGACTTCAGGAACAATGTCCTACGGGCAAATGCATGCAAAGTGGAGTTGTTTTCCTTAATGCTTATTTGGCAGCCACAGGACCTGGGCACCTCGCTGTCATTGAGTTGACCCTAAACATTGTAGAGGTAAATGTGTGGTCATCTTTCCAACATTCATCATTGAATCGTTGAATTAGGGACATGCAACAGAATCTACATTGGCCGAGAGGGTCGGCAGTTCACAATCCAACTACTCCTGACCATATGTCAAACTGTCCCTAGACAAGACACTGAAGTCCCAAAATGTCCACTGAACCCCAGCCACCAAGGTCGCATAGGCTAGTGCACTCTTAGTGCTGTTCCCAAGCCTGGTACAAAATGGGTAGAGTTGTGTCAGGAAGGGCACCCAAAAAAACATGGACTTAAAATTGAGGGTGCTAACATGACAAAATGTTGACTGTAGTTTTAGGATTAGTACTTCTGACCCACTTTTGCAATAACTGTATGATGTCACAGTACACAAATACACAGTGTGTTTTTGCTAATAGCTGCTGCCCACAGTTTCTGCTGCTGCCTCAGAGAGTGTCAGTGAATAGTGATCTCAGCAGAATGTGGCTGACTCTTGGACCGATAACAAGTCATCTGATATAATGACAGGGCCATTTGATAAATGGGTCTGTTTTTAGGGAGGCAGACGTCCACTGGGGAGCTGGCCTTGGGCAAACACAAAATCCCACAGGTCAGAAAGGCAGATGGATGGACTGCAGTACTCTGGCACTTTTATAGCTTAACTACTTGTCCCTGGATTAATAAATCCAGATTCATGACTGGCAGCTCTATGCTTAGAGCACCACCCTGTGCCACCTTTATGTTACCTTGACTTAGTCAGAACCTCTCCATGACTCCGCTTGTACTAAACACATTTTCATAAATGACACTAAAAAGAAAGGTAAGGGCAATTTATTCTCCGCTTTGCTCTTTCCACTCTCAAGACTTCACTGTCTCGTGAAGCATAAAGGACAGTGAAGTTTGCAGAGAAATTTTCTTATACATTCATACTAAATAGATTTTATTCTGAAGTTTATGCTCTCTCACTGAAAATCACCAGCTCATTGAAAAATAATAAATTTTGATGAGACAGAACTGTTCGCCTATGAAGCATGGAGTTGGACTTAAATTCAAATCAACTCCATCCCCAGCAGCTTTTTTACCAACTTATTGTCTGTCTGGCTGTGGAGTGGAGAAGACGGATTTCCAGCACTGGAAATATTCCCCTTCAGCCTCAGCTGGTTAAATAATCAAACACATCTACCAAGCCCACAGTCTCAACCAGCCGAGAGATGAAATACTCCTGAGGACTGAATACAGAATTGTGTTGTTGTTTTTTTGTAACACGCACAATAAATGCATCTACCTGTTCACTGCTTGAAGTAAAATGGTACCAATGGTGAAACAAAACAACAGATGGAGTCAGATTAAGGAAGTATTGAATGCCTGAAATTTATTATTGAAGGTAAACACAATTGAATGATGACAATGATGTCAGTATACCGAGAATCCCACTAGAAAATGATTTGTTTTCATGACAAGCTGTAGTCCACAAGGGCAGGACGACATTGTCATACTGTCACAAAAGCACTTAGGAAGAGGTCAGAGGCACGGCATACAAATCAAATGACTTCAACAGTGAAGGGCATGTTGTCTCCAACTAATATTTAACACGTTTCTTTTGACAAGTCGTCTAAACCAAACTAAACCACCTGAAGAAAATTCAAACCAAAGCATGCAGCCGTGTTGTTGGTCACTACGCATCTCCTTATTGTCATTCTGCGTGTTGTAGATGACAGTCATCACCAGCTTGATCTGATTGTGCATCTCTTTGTGGTAATTGTGTAGGTCTTTGTGGGCATTTTGTCTTTCTTTGTAGTTGTTTTGCATCATTGCCATTTCCTTGAGGATACTTTACTTCTGGCATTACTGTTGTCTATCCATGGTCACTTTGTTCCTCTTTATAGTAGTTCTGCTTTTCTTTGAGGACATGCCCACATGCCACTGGACGTAGGCCAATCACTAATCCATGACTTCCCTCCTGCAAACTACAACGTTATAGATAATTTGTAACATCAGCAAAGTATGACATATGACATAAGTATTACCATTAAACGACATCTAGCAGTTGCAGTGAACGTTACATGGCTACCAATTATTTATGCCCTCAGAGTTTGTTAGGAGGACGCTAGGGTGGATAGGCAGCACAATAATGCACATAACTTTCATATAGGAGACCGGAATTTGAGCCTAGTATAAACCATTAGTCTGTTGCCATTTGAAACCAGTCATGTGGTGAATACGACAAACGTAACGTCATGTTTCTCACATGACAAACAAAAATGACTGCCTCCTTAACTTCACTTTATAAGGCTACAATTTGACATTTTTAGTAAACATTTGGTGTCTAAATATTACCCAAATATCTTGTGGGAGTCTGATCCCAACCAATCCCTTTTTTGTACAGTTGTTATCTGTTTAGGCTAAAATAAGTGTAACACCAGCCATAATTTCAATGTCATTGCACAAGACGGCAACCGCAATTTGGTGCCCGTTGTCAAGAGGTACAATTTTAACAAACATTTGTCTCCCTATGTGTGGGTGTTCCTCCAACAAACGGTCATATGACTCATATGAGAGGGTTGGGACAATAGGTGTTAAATTTGAAGCACTTATCATCCACAGAGGATAATGTAACATGATCTGGTTTTACAGGTAAATGACTTAATTACACACCTCTCCACCAGCAGAGAACAAAGCAATTAATGAAGAAAAGGTTGATATTCTGCTTTACCATTACAGAAATTAAAAGTGTACTGTTGATACAATTGCAGATCTGTTTATTATCGTAGACTTGAGAGCATTGCACATTTTCAAACAGTTTCATTTAGAAAGAATTCATACTGGTATATGCATATGTATCATTTGTATACATACAAGGCATGGTTTTTAACCTAAAGTAGTTTTGTAATGAAACAAAAGCAAAAAGTTGCAAAAAGTTTGAGAAAGACTTTCCAGATGTCATCCTACTCAGAAGATGTTCAATTATCTACTTGTGATGAACCATACTGACAGCTTAAGTATAAATATGAGTAAGAGTCCCACAGAGAGCAAAGAAAGACAGAGAGGAGTATTGCTTTATGTGATGACAATAACAGAAGCCTCCTGTCTTCCATGGACAAAACATGATAAATGATATGACAGTGCTTTACTGAGCTGAAACCTTTTCATTGCTTTGGAAGCATAATCTGGACAGAAGACAGATCATTAAGTGGATGATAAAGGCTCTGACTGATATGCTGCAGAGCAAATATATGAAGCACAGTGAGGTGATACAGTGAAATTGCTGGTTTTATGCTTTGTCCATTGGTCCAAGAGAACTGAGTCTGAGCCAACAAAGACAATGTAGCCATTTTGGTAAATTTTGCTCCAAACTATCAATACATCCTTAAATAATTGCTGTCTTTCCAAACAATTAACACAGCTGGAAAAAAACACTTAATGCTTATAAATGCATCCATCCTTTGTCTCTCCACATGCATCATCACCGTCCATCCATTCGACCGATGATTTCTTAGCTTTGCAATCTCTCTCTCTGTGGGTGAAATCCTCTGAGCTTGTATCTGCATATTGCTATTTTTTATCTACCTGCAGGACTGTCACAAAAAATATTTATTACAGCATCAATCCAATGAATTGTGTTTAACTTATTGCATGATAAATGCTCTTTTTTTCCTTCAAAATATCTCTCACGCAAATCTAGGAAGCAACTTTTTACTTCTTTTTTTCTAAAGCTTCCCTATTCCCAGGAACCCACCTCTTAGGATCCTTTCTGAAGTATAAAATTGGAAGCTCTGTGGATAGACCACACTCTTTCCCCTTTCTTGCTTTCACGAGAAAACATCAAATGGTGCTAAAGCTAAAATAAGAGCATAACTTGTGGGATTCTCTATCTCTTAAAATTTGACAGCCGAAAATCCCCAGTCGGGTTTGCGCACCCCTTCAAACAACAAGTCCCCTGCGGTGGTTGGATCAGACGCAGCCAGCTGTTTAATTCACTAAACTCATAGAATAAACTGCGTGAGCTAATGTACTTCTTCCCCAAAGTGGAGAAACTGGTTGTAGCGCAGATCTAAATAGACTGCAGTGTGGAATCCAATGTTTTATGGTGTATCTGGTAAAAAAGTGAAGGCTCTTACAAATACATGAACTAGTAAGACAGAATTCATTATCGTTTGTTAGATCGTTACAAACTTACTATCCTTTGGACTAAGGCATCATCTTGTAAATGTGTGTTTTTTAAATTTAACATAAAAAATATCCATTTGCTTCAACCCAAAATTATATATTTGAGTTGTGTTTATCATGTTGACTCGATCAAAATCTTTAAACATACTTCCGAGTTATTAATTAGTCCTTAATGACTTTGTTTTTTGTTCAGTGATGTAAAATGTTGTATAAAGATTATACAGATTTATCATCACTGAAAGTCTTAAACAGCTGTGTGCCATCAACTGTCCAATCATACAGTTCATACCCTTACAGCAGAGTGGATGTCTTAGTGCAACAGTAAACCATGGGGTCCACTTCAACAAAGCAACACACTCAACTGCCCTCTTTTCTTCCCAGGAAGCGCACGGAGCCGCTCACCTTCTCCACCTGTCCCACAGCAGCCGAGCAGCAGCAAGCCGATCAGCGCAGTAATCCCAGCGAGTCTTGTACTCCCCAGAGGCATGTTGAAGCTACGGGATGCTGCAGAGTATAATCCTGCCTGTCGGAGAGAAGATAGCACGTCCGTACTCCCCCTCCTGTTCCTCTCTCCTTTCCTGTTCGCTTCTCTTCTCTGCTCTCCTCCAGCTCCGCTCCGGTGCGCTGCGCTGCAGTAGCCCTGCTGCCACAGTGTGCAGGGGCCGGCCGGTTTCCAGTGGAGTGGAGGAGGATGCTGTCACACTGCCTGCTCGTTTATGTGATGGAATGAAGTGAGGGAGCAAGGAAAGAAAGGGGGAGGGCTTTTACGAGACTGTCGAGGTCCGAGTTCAGCGCACCGCCTTCCTCGCTGTGAAGAACCTCAGACTTAGGGAGAGTCCCACAACTGGTTTCACCCTGCGCAATGAGAGCATGTGCCAACTGCTGCTTAATCCAGGGTGAAGAGAATAAACTCTTGAGACTTCAGACTGCAATTGAAAAACACCCAACAAATTTGTGGTCTTTCTGCTTCTCTTTTGGGTCATTGTGTGCATCTCTATAGTTATTTTCACCTCGTTTTGTTGCCCTGTTGCATAATTTTACAATCTTCTTTTTCTGTTTGTGTCAATTTGCATCAGTGTGTGGTCATTTTGTGTCCCTCAGAACCATTATGTAAGCGAATCTCCCTATAGGTCAAGTCTACTGAAAAGAAATCAATGAAGAGTCCATCCTCACTGCATGTGCACTGGAGACTTCACACTTGTATTAAACATGTACACATGTACATGAGGTGAGCACCATGAATCTTATCACTGCCTAAGAAGTAGTTTTTTAGTTCAAATGAGGATATTACACAATAAGTGCCATATTTTCCATATCTTTATACAGTGATATGTTTGAGAAATTAATCATATTATGACATCCTGGAGATATTATTTCAGGTCACATGGCCTCCAGTGCTGTGAAGCAAATAAAGGCACCACAGTGAAGCACAACCTCTCCATAACATGAATGGGTTTTTTGTGTTGACCTGGTGGAACCACACTGAATACATATTCATCTCAATAAGAGGTCAGCAGTGCAAGTGCGCTGTATTTCCTCTCTTGAAAGGTTATACAACATAGTCCCCGCCAGACTATGTTGTTCTCAGAATTTCTAGAGATGCACTTGTACATATTAACAAATGAAAACAAGCACATTCAGAGTGAAGCAAGGAGGCTGATTGAAGGACACTGAGCACAAAGGCTGGACTTGATCCAGAGACCTCACAGCTACAGTGCACATGAGCCACATAAAGACATGTTGTGATAAGTGTCACTTCTGAGCCCCTCTGTTACTCAGTGAGTCTCAACATTTATTAAGACCTCAGATTAATGAATATTCTAGTCTGATACACCTCATCAGCCTTCTTGACATCAATTACATTTAATGAGTGAACACCTGATTTTCAAAATAAGATGTCCATCAATCAGCGGAGTCTAAATTTATCCAGCAATCACAATCATAAACATGACAGTGTCACCAAGTAGAAGCCAATAAAAGCCAAAACACTTGTCCTACAGTATCAGCCCCCCACACTTCAACTATGCTATGCAGTTAAACTGTAAACTGAATTATGTTTAGATGTTGTAGTGCAGGGTTGGATATTTTGGCAGAAGAGAAATATGAGAATGGGAACATTTCATCGTTAAGTTCAGTATCAACATATTTGTGTCATCAAAATCTCATTATCTTTATGAAAGCCAGTTGCAGTTGCTACATTCTTTACTAAATGTATTTGCGTTTGCAGTTTACTTGTATGAAACATAATTTTTAGGAGAAATTCGTGCTGTTTTGGTTGGTTTTTGTCTCATGAGAGTTATTTTGGTAATTTTTTAAAATGTTTGTGGCCACTTTTGTGTCTATTTGTGGCTACTTTGTGGTTCCTATTGGTCATGATTTGTTAATATCCACTCAAACTGACCACAAAGCCACACTCACATCATACAGAGGCTGAGAGGCCCTCTGACCTGTTGGGTTCCTGGGCCTGTGCCATCCATGCACACAAATGTCAGTCCCCCGCAAATGCAAAAACAAAGACACTACTGACCTTCAATCCAGGAAGAAACAGCAGTGTTACTTCATCTGCTCCCTTTGAAGGTCATCAGTGGGTTCAATCTGACACAAACACATAAATATATATATGAAATGCTTTTTGATCTTGTTAGGTTCCTAAAACTTTGTCATGCCTCTGAAAAAAATGCTAATGCTGCATTTGATATATTTTGTGCTGTGTGGTGGAGAAAGGACAAATGGAGGCAGGAATGATCATCACCTGGTTTGGTTCGTGGTTATTGACGGCAGATAAAACAGTACAGCTCAGACTGGGTGCAGATGTGGATTGTGAAAATATATATAAAAAAAAGAAACTGACGTAACTTACAGTACCTTGTTACTCAGTTTGGACAGAATAATGACAAATTCAGACTTAATCCTTTTCACAATTATTGAGACCACTGTGTCACAGGGAACAATGTTGTCCTAATCTTTGTTTAATTTATATTTAAATTATGGATTTTATAATTTTGCAAATATTTCCATTAACATGTTTTCTATTATCAAACCAATATGTTAATTTTGAGTGACAAATGTTTAAGTATTTTATTAATATGTAAATACATACGTAGTTACATGTTTTTAGAGTTACATGTGCTCTGTTGTTCACAGTTTAACAATTAGCCAGAGAGACCTGGGCTGCACAGTGTGATACTGTATCAAGCTGAAGTACTTATTTATTGAGCTAGTAGGATGGAATAAATAATACACATTAGTGTGTGTTTTGAGATTTCTCTCTATTATTATGGGGCAGCGGTTAGCACTGCAACACTTGTTTTGTGCAGCATCTTTTTTGAATGATCAAACTCTTTACAACACCTTTTAAAGCGATGCCGTGCATTGCAGAAATGCAGACAAGTTTATCGATTGTAGCTTTAGGAGATCGATCACAGTCTCACCTCACTCAAACAAATAAGCCAAAATGTAGGAAAAGTAAAGAAATTTATGTAGAAATTGCATATGTGTAACCAAACAGGCTTATTTTGGTGTAAATCCACTCTGCTTGGCTCCATTTTCCTGTTCTACTGTACCTCTCAAACAAACAGTAAAAAAGCGCTGAGCCAAAATGAGCTGCATGAAGGCTGGTGCATTTCCCCACTGATACAGTGTCCTGCCAACACTGATGAAGCTGCTGCATGATCACATTCAACAAAGCATGCAGAGTAAGGAATGATGACTGGCAGCACAAATGAGAGGAGGCACATGTTCATATGCAGTAAAGGAGGGATGTGAAGAGCAGTGACTCTGAAGTGATTCATCAACCCATAGGGAGGACTGAATGTAGGAGTGACAGGGACACACATGTGCATACACATGCATACACACACACACACACGGGGGGAGGGACTTAAAGGGCAGAAATATCTGGCATGCTCGACTTTTGAAATTAATGCTGCTTCCAATAACAAATGCCCAAAGAGAAGGGAAGGAGAACAAACATTTGAAAAGAAGTTCAAAGCTACGTAAATGTACTTGTAACTTGAAAACTAAGTCTGCAGCAGAAGCAATTAATTGCAATATTAAGCTGCTTAGCATATAGTGTAAAGCACGTCTCAGCAGTCTGAAAATAATGGCCTCATTTACCAAGACATCCACATCACTTTGATATTGAAGTCTTTGTGCACATTAAAATGCAAACAGATGCAGGTACTCACAGTATTCTGGCTCATGCAGTCAGACAGAATTTCCCCAACATAATGCTTCCTTCTCTATTACACGTCAAACATTATTTGAAAAGTTAGCATTAGATTTCAGATTAACAAATCAGACAATGCCACTGCTGATCATCACTATTGTAGATTTTTCATTTTAGCATCTCTTTCTCTTTTTCTCAACTCACCTGGTAACATCCTTTCACGGATCAGACGAGTAGAGAGATGCTGTTTTTGTGAGGGCAGGTGTCAAGAGGAAACTCTTTAATGGAGCTGGAGTGTGTTTCAACATTCATTTCCATACATGAATGATTTTCAAAAGGGGTACTTGCACCTGAAGGGGTGCTTTTACTTGCCAGAGGGTATACCCTCAATACTATGTAAATAGGAGTGCATGAAAACAGTTGGCGAGTGAGCAGACAGGTCATAATAGTTAAAACATTCACTTTTAGGAGACTGGTTTGGAACTAATCCATGATTTCCTCGAGTTCTGTCACACCAAGTTGCTATAGCATACCATAGGAAACTCACATTATCCACTGTTATTCCACACAGAGGTTCTTGGGTTTACCAAGTGCAAGATTATAAAGGTACTTCATTAAAAAATGGGTTTTAGACAAAGTATACAAAGTTTGGGCTTGGTGAATCTTGGTCTGAGAATCCACATACACCAGGGATATTATGCTGATCTTTATAATTTGTGCAAAGTTAAATTATCAGTCTTACCTCCAGTTTGAGAATGTGTATGGTTTTAGCAAGCTCATTTACATTTCACATACTCAGTGAATTTTGGAACATATTCTGATGTGAAATTAGTGAGGATGGAATATTCATGGGTGAACATTTGAACACAGTACATTTAACTCATGAATTTTCAGCCAATTACAGTTGTTGGTTGATTCACTGTCTGAATATTGATAGAAATTTTAGATTATTTCTCTCCAGTGTCCTTTATGGCTGAGTTCAGCTGATATGAGATGATAAAAAGTCATATCAGAACTTATAATGCGACCAAGCTGATTATCATAATCGGACTTGCTCTGGGGCAAATAGTAAAAATGGTTGTGCTGGACTGCACCTTTGTGTAATTAAGTTCTGCCAAAAGTTTCTCTGTATAAACAAAGTTATCCTGATGTGAAGATTATAATCAACATTCTTCAATTTTTTTAGTGTTCAATTACAGTAACTCATTTAGCAGTGACATTTAAAGGCTTTTTAACTTGAGCTTTACTGCATAGTTCCTATCAAGCACCAACACCTGATGGGATTTTTAAAATTTGCTTCTACATGAAATGACTAATTTTGCTTAGCAGCTGTTCCTGAGCCACTGTACAATCTACTGTCCCCATTTTATTCCACATGCTCTTATTCATTTTTGCATCCCAACTGTAGCCATCTAATTGATCAATGCACGCTTGCTCTAACTTTTTATTCACAACATCTGCTGCTGGATTCTCAGGGCTTTCGGCAGGTCATTTGGCTGGGAAAATATTCAGTGTTGGTATTGCCACAAGATCTGGAAGAACCTCCGGTGCCTTAGTTGTATTATTCATCCCTTTAGTTACTCCTGTTCAGGGTCACATGAAGCTGGAGGCCTGTCCCAGCAGGCACTGGGTGGAAGGATGGATACACTTCTGACACAGCGATGCCCAATCCAACACTCAGGCTGTTTCACACCTATGGGCAATCAGTTATTATTTATTTTTATTATTATATTGATGTTCAGTGTTCCAAGTGTATGATGGCACTAGGTAACTGTAAAATACTGCGGTCTGCAAAGTTTTTGTTAGTCAGCTAAGGGCTGTGTCATGTCTCTGCCCAGTCACCCTTGTAAGGAAAACAAACACAGCCTTGAGGAGTTACTGATGACACTAGATTTATAAAGCAAGGTTAGACAAAAAGAACAGAAAACAACACTCTATATAAATGATATCAGTATTCATGCTTCCTCTTGTTCAGCCTAGAAAAACATTCTCATATTACAGGTTTACAAACAACACCTGTCCTAATCTCATTTGCTCATCTTTCTGAAAAATACAGGCCTCTCCTCACAAAACTTTAGTAGAACCAACTAAGCTCTTGTTTATTTAATGTGAATATGTAAGTTTTATTTCTTGTTTATTCAAATAAGGATGTCTAGTTTTAAATTTTACAATGTAGTTGATTTTCAAATTGAAATGATAAGTTGAATGAACGAACTGTTTCAACTGTTGCATTGTTTGGGAGTTAAAATGTTTCAGAGACTAATTTTTTGGAGTGTGAGGAAAAACAAATCATAATAGATACATCACAAGAACTTTCTTTGTCAATAATTATATAAGAATTTTAACTAATGAAACTGTCCTTTTCATGCTAATAATTATAATAGAGATCAGTGATGAATTCAGTGACAACCCACAGACAGAGTGAAAGCCAATAATTGTGAGCTCATTAATGTATTTGCACTGAGGTTTATCATGTTAAATGAACAACTGATACCTTAAACTATACATCTGTGTCTGTTCGACAAGGTGAAGGAGGTTTTCTGTCATTGAGAATGTGATACAAATCATTTTAGTAATAATGAGTTAAAACAATTAAGTGACAAGAGGTTAAATCAACTTTGATAACTTACAATCATGTTGAGACAAAAAATATAGTTGTTAAGTCAACAAATCTTAGTTTGTGAGTTGAAACAAAGATAATTGTCTAGTTGACTTTACTTGGCTTTTCAGGCTTCAGGTGAAATTTTATTTCCAAGTTTAACAGATTTAAAATATTTTACATTTGTATTCTTCTTGACTTTATTCACAATTAATTATTTAAAGTAAAGCTCAGTCTTTGAGATCAGACAATACAATAATAATCTCCTAAGGCTAACAGAAAAAGACGAGGGTTTGATCCACAGCTTCACAGTACAGCTCTGCAGACCAAACTTCATAATTTCTACTTATATCATCAAAAAAACTCAATGTGTGATAAGAATCTTCCCCATAAAAACAGCTGCTTGTGAAAAATCCCAGAAGCTTGTTTGGTTCAGCTTTTTACACATTGCACTATTCTTTCTATATAGTATTAATTATAATCAGTTCATGTTTATAACAAGTGTCACCTTTGGTTTGTTCCTTGCCATCATCTCCCCCATCAAGACAATACTTAAAAAAAGGAATAAAAGCATAAATGATATAAATGACCATCAAACTTGTCATCTCTTTAGTCACTGCAAGATATATATTATCCCTTGGTCCCTCTATATAATCCCAGAACTAGCTGTGAAGAGCTTTCATTCAACCAACTTTTTATCCCAAATGAAATCTGACAAATGTGTTTTCCTGGATTATCAACATGAAGATATGTTGAGGTTTGGGGATGATGTTAGAAAGCAAAATCAAAAATACCTTGATATGCTGCACCATCTTTCCATTCCCCCCTTAAGGTTTCCAATTGGGATTTACTGTAAAATCCCATTTCTGCCAAAAGAAAAGATCTCTCAATTCTTAAGTGATGGACGGTTCACTAGGGTTTACTCAGAAGGGAGAAAGAGGTGAAGAGAGGGGTCATGAAGTAGTGTTTACCTGCTTTTTGTGAGCTACTGTATGCTTCTGGTCAGCCATTGGTACCACTGGGAGGATGAAAGCAGATCGATCCGAGGCAGGAAATGGACTGTGCTAAATTGAAACAGGCTGAAACATTCTGCTGTAATTATAATTGTGTTCAATTAGCCTTAACATGATTGCTGAAGGGACCAAGCAAAGGGAGCTGAAGCGTGACTTTCGTTTCTGCACATAGATTACTCTTTAAAGAGAATGTGAAGCAGCTTCAGAGGAAGAACATTAGGGAAGACAGTTTTAGCCTTGAGCTTGACAGCAAGTTTTGGACTACAGAAAGCACAGGCGTTGGAAGTAAGAGACTGTTCAAATTTCACTCCAGTTTCACTTAGGTGACACTGATCTTTAGTGAGAGAGCAGGAGGAACACGTGTAATATGGTGCTATTTGAGCAGTGACGATGAGGTGAAGCTCGCCAGAAGGCTGTGGGGTATTGAGAGTGTTGTGGAGCGTGATATTAGGGCCAGCACTTCCCACCGAGAGACCAGCATGCCGTAACGACCTGCAAGCATCACCAGTCCAGCAGTTATGACAGACAGGATCTTTCAGCCAGAACAAGAAGAGAGTTAGAGCTGCTGTCTGAACCGAGAACCTTTTTTATTATGAATTATGTTGCTATAAAAGTGATTTACACTAGCTTACTGGCTGCAGTGTAGAAAAAGTAATTACATCAACATCGGTCTTCCACATTGGATGAGGTCATACGCACACCATATATTGCCATTTTATATGGGGAATTGTTGTGCCCATGTTAAGTCCTTAATTATCACCAGGCAGCAGTTGTTTCTGATTGAAACTACATGTTATTTCTGATTGAAACTACATGGTGGCAGTTTCTTTTATCACACACACACACACACACACACACACACACACACACACACACACACACACACAGAAGATTAAAGTAACAGTTTCCTAAATGTCTTGAATTTCTTTATGATTCCTTTGGGTTTGTTGCAGATTGTGTTGTTGTTCTCATGTAGGCTCTAATAAAGTACCACTGTGATGTTTTCCTAACTTCAACTGAGAAATCCTTTTAGTTCTAAGTGATGCAATCGAGATATTCTTCCTTTCTTGTAATGATATTCCTCAACATTAAACTCAATGCCATGACTTCTCCTGTATGCCCTAGGGATGCAGGAAAATATCGACACTTTAGTATTGCAGGATTATGTTCTGTGATATTGTGTTGATTCTCAAAAACACTATGGATTTTTAATTAAAAGCGTACATACAAAGATTTGTGGCAGAAAGTGGTTTATTTTGTGTTGTGTTTAAACTCCTGACTGCTAGATGGCAGTGTTGTGCAAAGTTAACTTTTTCCTCAGATTTTATGCAAATGTTTTTGGGGTTTTTTTTTTTAGATTTTTGTCAATTCACAGCTCTAGTGTACCCCAGTTTCTAAAACTGTTGTTACAACACAAATTTTTACTGCGAAAGTAAGAAAAAAATGATTGTGTGTTTATATACCCTTAAGTAACCAGATTAAAGTTAGCTGATTTTTAACTTAAACTTTTTAACTGTCATGTAAATAGAAAACCTGATTTCCAGGTAGAGGATTAGATAAACTTCCTACTTCCCCTCTTAGATTCCTTCTGGAAAACACCATAACTGGGTTTCTTACCGTCTTTTTTACATAGGGAATGTGTATGACAGTCAGTACATTAAAGGAGATCATTAAAGGTAGAGATGCCGACTTGTTGTTAGAACAAGTGTGTCCAATGTATGACAAAAACTGACAGCATTAGGAGAAGGAGTTCAACTGTGTCTAGAAGTAGAGGAAAAATCATCTTAATCACCTGTAGCATATATACATTTCCGCTAACTGGGTTTTTGAAGCGCATTTAAACTTGTTCTCTGATTACTCACGTGACCTGATTTATCTGAGTATTTTGGTTAATTAAGTAAACACAGTCACTATGGTAACAATGTAAATGACAAGTTGTAAATATGTTAATACTGAACAAATCAATGAAATGTACCCAGAGAGCATCTTTCTTTGTCTGCAAAAACATCCAGTTTTCTTTTCAGTCAAAATAATAAAAACGTAGATGTTGCATTACAAGATACATTGCACTAGGATGAACTGTATTTAAAATTAATATTTATTTTTTGTGGTAAATCTTCCAGTGTTATCATAGTAAACTTCATATGCATCATGCGAGAACAGAAAAGTTGACAGACCTTCAGCAGAAGGCTACAAAGACATAGACTGGTATCTGCTGTAACGCAGCCTGTTACTTGCTAGGCCTACAGTATTAAATGAAATAAATTCTGTGCATAGTTGGCAATTACACTCACTAAATCACAGTTGGCAATTAGTGAGCTGTAATAATGTTATTTCCCTGTAACTCCCATAACTGCTTACACTTTATATACTGCTGCAGAAAACATTCCACTAGTAAAACGAAGAAATGTAATTTCAGAAATTTAATGTTTTTTCCCTTCCCTACTCTCTGTCCTCTTTTCATTCTCTCTGTGAGATGGAGTGAGGATAAATATAGACAAACCTAAAATGCAGCAGAACATTTGTCTATTCAGGGACTTTCTAGATTTCCTTGAATGTTCCTAAGTATAAGCTGTTTCCCCGTAACACTTCATAGATTATAACTCTTTTTTTCTGTTCCCTGATGTTGATTTTGCAGTGGTGATTTGAAGTCCATTGCCATTATTTTCACTGACATGAAACTCATGTTTTTATGTTCTCCGCATCACCCCTTTATGGCGTATCAGATGACGAATGAAAACACTTTTAATGAAACCACACATGATGAAACACTGTACAACAGCATCTGTATGGAAGGACAAAGGACTTTAAGTCTTGACACCAAGCTCTTACCTGTCAAATGCTTTTCAGTGATTCCCTCTCAGCCTTATCACACAACTGTGCTCAGTCTCAATCTAGACTGACACTAATGCTCACCTTTTGGATTAATGCAAAGCATGCCATCAGATAAAGCACCTCATTCCCCATAAATACCTCTCCTATATGGCCACAAAATGTCAAGTTACCATTTGCTAATTTACCTTCTTTATGGCAATACTGCAGCACTTCAGTGCACACGTGTTTCCAAACTAGCCATAGAGGAGTGAATTACTTTGCTGTAATGAGATCCCCCCCAATAACCGGAAACCTGCATGTTTACTTACTGGACTGTTTGAAAAGCCTGCAGCTGATATTCTCCTGGAGCAAATAAAATATGGAGGAGGTTAATGTTTCTCTTGACACTGCAGAATAGCTATGGAAGTGTTTGTTCACCAGTGGCCCACGTATGAAATATATAATTGCCTAATGTTATTTACTGTGCATTTCAGTAACCTTTCTTTTTTGCTTTAACTACATTAACCCTATCTCTGCTGGTTTTATCTCCCTGTATGGGAGCTCTTTTCTGACCAAAAAAAAAAAAAACTGTACAAAAGGGTAATGAAAAAATATAACTGCTCCTGAGAAATCACAATTGAAGATTAGGTTTGAATTTGGCCTATATAGAAATTATGATAACAATATGCGTTATGCATCATTAGTATATTATCATTTTGAATTAATATCTCATAAAGAGTATTTATCCTGAATATCTACATTTGTTAAAATGTATTAATTATTTTCCTGATGGACATGGTTTCACAGCCTAAGATAGAGCAATGATGTAAAATGTCATCTCTTTTCAGTCATCACCACCTGCTTTACATACTGTAGCAAAATGTTTTCAGTAGCATGTGCCTTCGTTCTAATTTTATTCCAAAGACTACTTATGTATTCAATATTCTTTTCTAACTGTGGAATTAATTTATTAGCTGAGTTGGTCAGAAAGCATCTCAAGCAATCCATTTCAGGGTAAAACATTACACTTAAACTACATTTAAATTACAACGTAATGTAAATTGTACACAATAATTGAAGCCGCCTATTTTAAAAATGTAAAGCAGGACATGCTGCGTAATTAGAGTGTTTATCCAGAGAGTGAATTGATTTGACAGAAAAACTGCAATAAGTCATTCTGATATTGTACTTCTGAGAAGCATAGTCCCAAAGGAATTACATATGACAAAAGCTGCTGCAGATGAAACATGAGATATATCAGGTATCAAATTGAAATTATGTTTACTACAATCATATGCAAAAGTTAGTACCCCTTCTTTGAATACTCTTTACTACTTCGTCTTAAGAAAATACAACCTCAGACAAATAAAAACATAACATTTTTCACTGTTCTATTATTTACCTAACAAACATGAAGCCAAATAGAAAATAGCATGCATTAAAAATATATATATATGCAAAACAAGCCCAAATCATTACCCGCTCCATGGCCATGCTTGACAGTGGGTATGAGGCGTTTCTACTGAAATTCTGCATTTCTTTTTCATCATACATGGCACTGGGCATAAAGACCAGACCACTCAAATAGCACCGCAAACCGTGTGTTCCTCTTGCTCTCTCACTAAAGACCATTGTCACCTAAGTGACTTTTGAACAGACTCTTACTTCCTGTGCTTTCAGTGGCTCTAAGTTTAAAAGCTTTCTCCTGGCAACCCTCCCAAACAAACTGTACTTGTTCAGTCTTCTTCTAATTGTGGTGTCATGGACTTTAACATTTAACATGCTCACTGAGGCCTGTAGGGTCTGACATATGTAGCTCTTGGGTGTTTTTGTATTTCTCTGATTATTGCATCATCTGACCTTTGGGTGAATATGCATGGACATCCACTGCTGGGAAGATTGTCAACTGTCCTAAATGTTGCCACTTGTAAATAATTTTTCTCACTGTAGAATGCTGGACTCAAATCTGTTTGGAAATTGTTTTATAACGTTTCCATATTAACATGCACCAACAATTGCTTCTCTAAGACCATCGCTTACATCTCTCCCTCTTGCCATTATGTTAACACACACCTGAATGATCCAGACCAGCAAACTGCCAAAACTTCTGCTTTTATAGAGTCTGCACACCTGCTGATGATCAGTTAACCAAGGGCTGATGATTGGAAGCACCTGTCTGTAGCTTACCCTCTGAAGTGTTATGGAAGCAGTAACAGGGGACTTTTTTGCATGCATGCTTTTTCTGTTTGGCTTTATTGTTGTTCAACAACTAAAGGCATGGTCAAAAGAAGTTATACGTTGTTGCTCATGTGAGCAATATGAGGAATGATTTTTATTTTGTTCTTACACAAGAAAACAGAGGGAATGTTAGCACACCACTATATATTGTCAAAACAATAAAGACACTCTGTGAATGGCTGTCAGGTTTTTCTGATCCAAACTATACATCTGTATTTGTGCCCTGGAACAGAAAACTTCCTAAATCTATCTGTGCTGCAGTTAGAAGCTGACTGTTGTCTAAAATGTCATTGTGTGTTAAGATTATCATTCAGTGAAAAAAAGGGTTTCTTTCCAAACCTGGATTAAATCAAACCAAAAGCATAAATTGACCTTTGTATGAAAAACGTGGGATTTCAAGGAGATCTCTTTCCATATTTCTAAACAGCCCTATTATTAGCATAATGGCTCATTAATTCTGGGTCTGGCCTTTGCGCTGTCTAATTCTCACTTGACCCTGTTTGAACTTGACTTTTTGAACCTGGCTATGATAACAGTTAATGCTGTAAATATGAAGGAATCCTATCATGTGAGGCACATTTAGGACTTCTGTGAGTACAGAAATGATGCTGCACATAAAATGGGAAATACACATCATCTGGATGCACAGAGATCACCGACAGGTTCAGTATCATATTGAGGATGGAATTAAATCCTATTACGATCCTTACAGCCGTCACAACGCCTTCTGCTCAAAGAGTGTGTGCGAGTTGAATACAGATCAGCTGCCAAACCGTGTTCCATAATTCTGTTTGCTTTCACCTTTCACTCTCTGGATACTGTATGTTCTCAAACCTTTCTTTGTCATACATGCCCTCACAACCATCAAATCAAATGGTTTTAGGTATACTCCCTCCATTACTGTATTTTACTGCTGTATTTCCATTGAAAAAAAAATGGAAACGTACTTCTAATTGTAGTGTAGTTTTTTTTTTTAGACAAATACTTCTAGCTACTTTTGCATGAACTGCAGACTGCACAAAACAATTGAAATAAATCACCTGAGAGGGTTTGGTCTTATAGGGTGACTTTGTTGCATCTAAAACAACAGAGTCACCCTATTAAACCAAGAGGCTGAGTTAAAATCATGGTTGGCCTCACGGTGAGAGCCTTGAGCCTGGACTGTATGGTTAAGTGCGTGGCTTCACTGTCACATTTATCTGCCTTATTATTCCAGGAACTCCACTTGCTCTTCTGCCATCTTGTGTTCATTTTTAAAACCTACTTGAAAGGATGCAACTAAGAATAAGTGTAATAGCTGATGCCAGGAATTAATGTAGAGGATATGAAGCAAAAATATGCCTGAAGCGGAGCCAATTCCAACTGCTTGGTATTCTGCTCTGCACCACACTTCACTACTATGGCTCACCAAAATAAGTCTCAGAGTTGAGCTCTCACCACCTGCTCGGGATGATCACCATTATTATCATAATCCTTTATGAAGACGAGAAATATGCAGGGAAAGAGTTTGAGTTTTTCTGTAAACTAAGTTTTGCACTCATCCAAATGTTTTTATTGATGGAGTACATTTACCTACAAGGTCAACCATCTCAAAGACAAAGACTGACTCCACAGGAGATCACATAATACAAAACAAACACATGTAAGTTTACTGCAGAAAAAATACACAATATCCTGCTGTTGGAGTGGTGTATAAACCTTAGTAAATCTCTGTTTACTACTAAAGCTGAAGATATTACTTGCCTGTAGGACTGTACTGGATCAGACCTGCTAAAACAGCTACACAGTGCTGGGAATGCTACTTCGAAAGCTTCTTTCAGTGTGAAATGATCAGTCGCTTATCGAACACACTGGAAGAAAATGAACTACAGCAAAGCTGCCCAAGGGAGAAATCAAGTTTGGTTACCTAAAGCTACTTACAAAGTAGTTCAAACTACTTTAGAAGAGCGTTGTCAAATATAATATTGTACATGTGATACAACATTATAGTACAAAATAAATATAATAATATAATGCTCAGGATGATGATCAGTAATAATAAATGTTCTTCTGACAAACTGATCACTCAGGAAGAAAAGGCCATGCAAACTTTTTTGACCCTTAGAGTCCAATGGCTGGACATGAGGGGAAACACAAAATGCTGCCCACAACAGGACTAAGTGGAGTCAAATTGTTGGCACCACGTCAAGTACAGATGCATCTACATACTTCCTCAGAAACGAACAACTGAAATAAAAACTGTGAACTGTAAGTGGATTTCTAATGTTACTACAGATGTGTTGGGTGTGTAAATAAGCAACTGATTGCTAACAAATCAAGAAGAAGAAGAAAACATCTTATTTTTTATCAGTGTCATGTGTACAGATTATCACTTTGTTTCTGAAGCTCCAACTGTAACTGGCTAAAAATCTGACAGTGCAGGTTCAAGCAACTACATTACATTTATATTTGCTTAGTTTAGTAAATACAAGTAAATAAATTGAAGGAAAATATGCAATGATGGAAGAACTTAAATTTAGTTCGTAAAATACCGTAAAAGTACAGTATAGGTAAAGATCATGTGTCAGGAATGTGACAAAGATACAGGAAGGTATAGTCTAGTATAGTCAAAAGTGCAGTAAAATTAGACTTAAATTATCACTGTATTTAGATAAAATGTTTAGTTTGTCAAGCCACAAAATACTGATGTATAATAATATATGCCATCATGTTACTCAGAACTCAAACCCTACTCTAACAATCCTTTATCAATAGTCCAACTCCCAAATTTATTGCACATTACTAAAAAGAAAAGCAGCTAATTTGTCACATTTGAAAAACCCAGAAGCCTGTTTGTCATTTTTACAGCTAAGATAAGATAAATGGATATAAATGGTCTGCACCTGTGCAGCTCAGTAAACTGCTTTTCATTCATCCAGTCATATACACAGGAGTTGTCCTGCAGATAGCCTGACCCACTGGGAACAAGTCAATCAGCATATTGTCCAAAGACACTTCCAACATGACCACACCACAAACTTTTGCAAAAAAAATCTTTATTTAAAAAAGTACATAAAATGTGCGGGAATTTATTTTCAATTGAAACCAGAAAATAACAATTTCTCTTACTGTAGCAGACGTATATCTAGCAGAGACACAGACCATTTTGTTTTGCCATATTTTACACCTTAACCCAGTCACTACATGCTGTCTGAGCCTTTCCAGCCTGAAATTAAATGATGTTTCTATATGGAAAATAATGAAAACATCACTAATAATCACACAGCAGCTGGGTGTGGCCTATGTTGGCAGGTAGGTATGAAGTATGAAGAAGATACAAAGATATAAACAACATCTGCTAATTGACAGTGTCCTCTGGTCCATGCAGGTCTTCTGTCGGGTGTTTCACAGTAATGTTGGGGCATGTTGTGACATTGTTGGAGAATTAATCAAGTCCAGGACTGTGTGGGGCTCTGGGTCCAGGTAGACTGATGTAGTGAGTCCAGTCTAAAAACTGTTATGTGCCTCTGTAGATCGATGCTGCTGAGCCAGCTTACCGTAGCCGCCTCTGGCTGGGTCGTAGTCCTGCCTGTACTCATCCCTCACCTGCACAAGAAATAAAAACACAGCCCGAGGGCACAACTGAATAAACACATAACATTAAGCAGAGAGAAATATTGCAGTATGTTTAGATAAACAAATTACTTAAGTAATGGAAATACTTTTGATGACTCATCTCTTCAAATTTAAGATAAAGAAAGTTTATATATTTTATCACTGCCACAGCCACATAGCCAAGGGGAAAAATAAGCTCAAGAGTTAAATACAAAGTCAGCTTACTCTCTCACCTCAGCACAGGTTGCTAATCACAACATAAAGTGGATGCCAATTTCACATTGTCCATTTTTGAAGTTACAGAAATAATCAAACACAACTCCTGCTACTCTGGTGTTAGGGCAATAAAACGGTCCTCAGTCCAATACGTGTTTCTTTAATCACACTGTCCTTGAAAGCTCACTGTATCACAGCACTACAACTGGACATGATTATGCATGTTGTATTTGTTAACAGTATAATATATGCTTCATTTTTTAAATGCCATACCATAGTAATGCTGTCTCTGGAAAGGCCATGGTTAATCATGCATAATTTAGTTTGTAAGTTATATCACTTTCTAAATATCATACTGGTGAATTAAAATGTCATGATATAGTGTATTGATTTTTTTGAATGCCATTTCAGTGTATGTCATTTTTCAAATGTCATAGTATGCTGTATTTTATATTTTTTTCTGAAATGCTGTACTGCATAAATACTAAACTTTCCCAATAAGTAAGACAGACAGAATAGTAGGAGACCCTGAACACCCAGACGGAAGGTTGGGGTTGTAACTCATTTTAAAAAAATTACAATAAAAACTGTGAGAAAGAGAAAACAGACAGTTCAGCAATAATGTAGCAGGATTCTGTGAGTCAAACACAGCATAACTATATTTTATTTTGTACAGTGTGGATTAACAGCACACACAAGACAGGGATTTAAAAGCAACGGAAAATATCTCCAGTAAGAGAAGAAAGAAAATATATTAATATATTAACAAATGTGTTTGTGAAATGGATTAAAGCTTAAGATTATAAAGACATATCTAATTTTACTTTTTTAATTCCATTCTTCATTATAATAAAAACATTTATTATACTTATTTATTCTGATTTATTCAAACTGTTGTATTCCAATTTTAAAATGTATAGTAATAAAGAATTAACATTAACATTTTTATTATTCTAATTCTATAATTTCTTAATATAAACATAAAACAAGAACTGTGACCAAGATACATACTGATCTAAATAATTTTTGCAGCTCTTTTAAAAATACTGAATCATGGTAAGACTGATTCTAAAGGGCAACTTTGATTAATCAGCATGTCTGCACAAATTCAAAACAAATGTGCTCAATTAATTGCATAATATCCAACTGCTGAGATAAGAGGTGTATAAAGTACACAAACTCAATACAAGTGCAAGTATTTGCCTAAAGAAACACTCTACTACAAGTAGAAGTACCCTGTTTGTTTTCTACTCATGTAAAAGTACTAAAGTACAAGATCCAAACTTTATTTAAAGCACAACTAAGAAAAGAGTGTGTTTTAAACAATGTAGAAATTAATGCTTTTGATAAAAGTCTCAAAGGGGAAAATGTGTACAGTAGTACAGTAAATTAATGCTGAGAGGCAGGGTAAAACTTAGATTGTTTGGCCCCAAACCGGGCGTCTTATTAAAACATTGTTAGGTGTCAGAATCCTTACCTGTCCTCCAGATTTGCCACGACCGTACTGCCGTCCCTCCTTGAAGCCAGCATCCCAGTCTGTCCTGATGATTCGATCGTCCAGTCGTGTACCATTAATGAAGCGCATGGCATGTTCTGCATCTGCACGTGTGTAGTATCTGGTGCATTCAGAGTTAAGGCTCCTACATGCTCCTGTCCACCACACACGGACTTGACATTACAGTAGTGAAACTGCACATTAATAGGTTAAGTATTTTTTAAACACAAAGACTACTTTTGATTTTGGTCTCATATGTAAAAGGATACTCTACAAAGCAGAATCCACAGGCTGTCTTCTTGATTTTATCCAGGCCAATGACAATGCGCTTCACATCTCCACTTTTTGAAAACAGCTCATGTACCTGCCCATCGTTTACAAAAATAACAGACAAAATTTAACATGGTAGAACACTATTCTAGAAATACCTAAAACACTGATATAGTAACTGGGAAACTTGAAACTAAATTTTAAAATAAACTGGGAAAGATATGTTCAGAAATAGATTTTTTTTTACCATCATGTCATAAAACAATATGATGAACATTTTTAGAGAAATTTGTACAAGTATTTAACTGATGAAGTACTTAGTAAGTACCCTACCTGCTCCTCAGTGGTGTAGAAAGAGAGGTTGCCCACATACAAAGTGTGGCTCTGCTTCAGTAGCTTTTCCTGTTCATAGCGATTACCCTGAAAGCACAAATCAGCAGTGAAACTATGAGTAAGCACCACTTGTTGGAAGCTAAAGACAGAACCACTTACTTACTTACAGTGGAATAAGCATCTTACAGATGCTGCTACTGTTATCAAATAATCTAATTTCATGTAAAGCAAGTAAAATTGGGATTTTTTTACCTATGAAAAATCAGTTATATGGCTCAAATTGTTTTAATTTTATGGAATTTAATAATTTTCAAAGGTCATAAGTAACTAAGTGCATTTGCTTAAGTGCTGTATAATATACACATATGTATGTACTTTTAGTAGAGTATTTTCTATTTCATGCCACCATTTCACTCCACTACAAGTCAGAATAAATAGAATAGAATAGAGATTTTACTTTACTAATTTACAGCGCCCAAACCACCGTCTTAAAAATACCCATCTATGCCATGTTCACACAAAAGACCAACTTTAAGCTAAGATGTCATGCCAATAAGATTCTATCAAAAGACTGGGTGCATTGTGGTTTGTTTTACAAAAGTTAAACATCTACGTTTGTCAACTCTGATAACTGGACTGTCCAAATTGAATGTAACGGTAAACCACGAGATACCGAATTAACGCTAAGTTAACTAGCCAACTTAACAAGAACTGCAGCAACTTTACAAAATTAGCCACTGATATTGTAGCTAACCGCTATCACAAATGCGACAAAAGCTTTATGTGCTGCCCTGGTAGGACAAATAGCCATGTTTCAATTAAGATAAAACCCCAATGCGATGTTTTTAATCTAATGTTACAAATGAATCCGCCTCATTGTTTGCAGCATAAACCATTATCGTTACGTTAGCATTTAAAAGCTCAGAAAATGGCGCTCCTTGAGAATGTTTGCCCACATAACTTACCTTAAAATGTTGGTCTCTGTATTGACTGACATCGATGTAAGAATCGCTATTCAAAGCGTTTAATTTAGCAGACATTGTAGAGAAAACGAAGATGTGACTACAGCCTGGCGTTATAAGACTGTTAGCATAGCGGAAACACAAAGGCTGAATTTCCGGTTTATGTATCCATCTTGTTAAAAACTCCGGCTGAAACAATTTGACTTCTACATCTACACCAACTGAGAGGTTCCGCTTTTTAGATTTTGTCGAGGATTGTCTAAAATAAGTAACTTGGGTTCATTCTATACATGATGCGGACTAAATTGAAAAATATGCTCTCTCTAACACACCTTTTATTTAATCAAGTCATAAAATATGATTCATCATTTAAGAGTTTAAAGTGTAGTCTCAATAGACCAAACATCAACCTATTTAAAATGTTTCCTATTATAGCGCCCATGAGAAAAGACAATACCTCACCTTCAGTGAAGTCACAAACCGACCTTCGATGAAATAAGAAAACAAGTACTATTTTTAAAACACAGAAAAAAAAAATTATCAACAATTTTTAAAATTTTGAATTTAGATTTTTTTTGTAAAAAGAAAAGTTTTGATTTAGTTTGACCTCATTTGAGTTTGAGTCATTCAAGTGTCTTTACAATTTAAATTTTCAACTGTACCCCACTGCCAACCTTGTGAAATGTATGTAGTGCACATCCACTTCAGCGGGCTTGGCACGCCAAACTGCCCATAGTCACATGACTATTGGGATTGAAAGTTGTGACATGTGGTGATGTACTATTGGCTTAAGTCCTTAAAGTCTGTAATACTTCAGTGCACAGACTTCACAGATGACTTAAACATGTTAACAGTTTCTAGGCTGCACTACCAAACTGTAGGGATAAAATCCATATAGGCCATGAGAATATTATGTTTTTATGTACAACAAAAACACCTTAGACTGCAAAGGTTTCAATCTTTTATTATGAGAATTCAAATTTTAGTGAACAGAAATATTTATACTGATCAACTCCTTGACTCCTGACTAAATTAACAACCTGAAATAGTTTATAAAAGCAATGTGCAGATATGAATGAACCGTATTATAAATCACCAATAATGGAAAAAACAAAAGTGAGATTAAACTGTGAAACATGACACTGTGATCAGCCCCTTGGCAAATTATGGTCTTACCTGCTTAGTGTCAGTTCTATTGCTCTAATGTTTAACAAGGACAAATAATAACTTTAGTCCGATTAATCAGTAGATAAGATGCGAAGCCATTGAAAGGAGGACAGTGGCTCTGTCTCGTGTGCCATCTCTACTCCCAGATTTGCCATGTAGTCTTTGTCAGGGGTCAGATGATCTTCACTAAATGTTGCATCATCTCCTGGAACCTGAAATAAAATGACAAAATGTCATAAAAACAACAACTGGATCTTAATCTAAAAACCAGTTCTCCCTCACACAGAGGTCAGAGGTCAGGGTAGAGCAGCAGGAGCAGTCGGCAGAGAAGACATTTTCTGTTATCAGGCCTTGGAGGTTAAAGGTAAAAAAAACTCGCACTGATGGTCTCAGTGTAAGTGATGTTTTTTCAAGTTTCAGCACTTGGATTCAATAATAAAGTGTTGTTTAATTTAAAAATATCAGCAGGTATAATCACATTAAATTTAATTTTTAATGTGACCAGTTACGATTCTTCTAATCAGAAGGGAGTTTTTTTTTGAAAACTATTACTGATACCAACATCTGAGTTTTGGGACCAATACCAAAACTGTGCTTTTTTCATTTCCTGTCACCTGCAGCTCCCGATGTAACAGCTGTGGCCCCTGTCTCGCTGATCTGTCTGATCTGCTGTCAAAAATCACTGACAATAACCATGTATTGTTTAGAAAACACATTTATAGGAAACTAAAGCAGTAAACATTCCCTAAATGTGGGTCTTCTACTGCACTGAATATTCACAAAAATATTAGAAAGTGTTAAAAGTGACTGCAACTGTTTTATTATTGCTAAATATTATTTAATCATACTCAAACTGATCTAATCTGGATTAATCTGATGACTTCATATGTAAAAAAAAAAAATCATACAAATGTAAAACAATCAATTACCCAGAATCAAAAGTGGCACTATCACAATGTCTTTAGCTGACCAGCAGTGCAAACAATATGAAAATGATAAAAAGCAACATATGTTCACTTATAATTTAAATTTTATTTTATGAAAACTGACTTGAATGATAAACTAAGTGGTTTATCATTGTGTTATTAAGGTTTCTGCTAGTTATCTAGAATATTGCATAAATTTTATAAGAGCCTATGATGTGTATGCAACAACCTTAAATGTCAGATAAGTGTAGTAGAATAATGCAACAATATTTCCCTCTGAAATTAGTGTTAATATCAAGTACCATGATAAAAATATTCAAATAAAGAACAGACACTACCTCAAATGTGCACTTCTCAGCATAGAGAAGTACATGTACCAATACCTTACGTCTTTAAAATCCTTACCATCGCTTCTCCATCAAAGGTCGGATCTCCTCTCGATGCTCAGCAGCTCCACTTCAAAGATCAGCGTGGCTCCTCCCGGGATCTTCGGAGGAGCTCCCCGGTCTCCGTAGCCCAGCTCAGCGGGGATCACCAGCTTCCTCTTCTCGCCCTCGCACATGCCCAGCAGGCCCTGATCCCAGCCTTTGATCACCTGGCCGGTGCCAAGGGTGAAGGTGAAAGGCCGGTTCCGAGGTATGCTGCTGTCAAATTCCGTACCGTCCTCCAGCTTGCCTGTGTAGTGCATGTTCAGCACGTCCCCTTTGCGGGACTTGATGGGACAGTTGTCCACTCGCTTCTTGATGCCGATCTGCAGCTTCTTCTTCTCGGCTCCGCTCACCGCCGCCGGGCTCAGAGACAGCAACGTCACCGCGAACAACAGAAACACCCGCATGGTTGCAACCCGCTTACAGCCTCCGCGTGTGTAAAGGGTTTGGTGAAGACTTAGATTAAGGCTGAGTAGGTAGGATTTAGACGATGAATATGGGAAATGAGCTGTAGCCTAAAGCGGATGTACGTATGACGCGACCGGAAGTATTTTACCGGCTGGTGTTACCAGCAAAAACGTCCGGAAAAAGTTTCTCGCGAGAATGAAGTTAGCTTCAGATTCGTAGAAGGGGTCGCGACACTAGTAGTTTAAAGGTGATGTCAGATGTCTATAGTTTATATGCACTGAACCTTTGTAATTCCCAGATTAACTTGACTACTTGACTTTATTTTTTATATAACCTTACTTTCAAATGTTCTGAACAGACACACAGTATCTTTGATTATCATTACAGAAAATAATTAGTGACAGCACAAACACATGCAGAGTCGTGTCTGTTAAGCCAAGATTAGAAAATGATTCAAATAAAGCTGAAAGAAACTAGTTAGAGTTACAGAGTAAAATATGCAGCTTCTGGGGACCAAGCTATTAGTGGCCTGAGGCTTCAAGCCAGTCCACTCTGACCAGTCCTCTTCCTCCCTGTTCTGTTATAGTCCAACATGCTCTGCCCGGCACTTTAGGTTTTAGTCTTATAAATGTACAATATTGCACCCTTACCAGCCAAGCAGAGTATTATCTGATTGGTTAGAAGTGCAAGGCTCTCTCAAAAATACCTTTAGTAGGGAAGATCTTTGCAGCACTGACCAGCGATTCACTGAGCAGCTGGAATCCCCCAAAAAATCTGGTCTGGAACAATATCAGTTTAGTCTGTTGCTTAGAGATGACAATGTTACACCTTCAAAGAAGGAAAATATTTTGTTTTACATACAATAGACACTATGAAATTAATATTACCATAATATGCCAACAAAACTCGACATGGTTTAATGCACAGCGCATAAAATTGAGTGTACTTGCCCTTTAAAAACGTTAATGACGAATTTGAGGCCAACTTCAGGAGCACTCCATAGTTTGTTATGTCACCTAAACCAACCTAGCGGTCACTTGGATCGGCCGAAGTAAGTCACCTTTATATGTTAAGTTAATGACATTTTCACTGTAATCGCAAGTGATATCACAGTAAAAGCTTTCGGTAAACGCTTGTGTCTTTTTAGGGCTGAAATACACGAGAGTTGGACGGAACTGCTAATGTGAATTAGCTGACTAAGCTAACGTGCCAGTCAGGACAAGGAGACCCGTCGACAAAATGTTGTCTCGCTTGTTATTTTCTCTCATCAACAACGTCCGTGTCGTCGAGAAGCTGGCAGAGTCTCGTCCGATCCGTAGGGCGGCCCAGATCACAGCCTACGCCATCACAAAGGCTCAGATAGCCGGACGGGACGCCTCGGAGCGGGTTATGCGGTCTCAGACGCTGAGGCAGGTCCAGGAAGAGGCCGGCAGAGTCCCCGGTGACCTGGGAGAGATCGGCAGCCGCCTCAGGAAAGTCAGAGAGACATTTGTGAATGAAGTGAAGGAAGGATGGAAGGACGGCTCCAGACAAATAAAAAAATAAACAGGTCAGGCTGTCAGACACGTGGAATCCGCTCATCATAAAAGAGAAACTGGTTCATCAGTCCAGCAGATCCATGTCACAGATCATCACTGAGTGTTTCACAGCCAGTAACTGATCTTAAATATCGAAGGTTAATAACATAGAAATTTGTAAATATTTTTTTCAGACAAGTGTGTGGAGAAGTGAAACAGTTTGGAAAAATTAAGTGTACTTTTCAGAACCTTGTTGCAGTGCAGTTGATTAACCCATATGGCATCATTAAAAGGCAGATGTTTCCACTGCTCTGCACTCAGGCACCCGATGCAAAACACCAGTTACTAAAGAGCTTTTGTCAATGTTTGTGTTGTCAGTGGAAATTCATTTTTTAGTAACCAGACAGTTGTGCTCTGTCTAGAAAAAAAATTCACCACTTTGCTCTGAATGTATAAATAAAGATTAAGATTTATAACATCCCTGTGCATGCTAGATTGTGTGTTATAATATGCCACTGACATGGGAACTTTGAAAACATAGAGCATATTTCAAGTGACACATCTTCAGTGTGTTTTCTTCTGCGATGTCAGAGTGAAAAGGACTGGAGTTAACAGTTTACAGTTGTAATTTATACATTGAGTAAAGGTAAAGGTGCTAATGTTGCTGCTCAAGCTTAGATTTGTTGACTGCAGTGGTAAAAACATTCAACTGGTTGTGGTTGGTACTTTGTAAAGAGGTGGTAGTACACAAAAAAATGCTTACAAAGATAGTCCACTACAAAAAGAGGTACCATTTCAAATTATTCATTCAAGTTGAAGTACAAGTGTAGTCCAGATTTTTTCAGTGGTGAAAATTATGTCATATAAGATTTCAGGTAATGACTTTATGTCTTGTCAGGTGTTTCATCTAAGAAAAAAACAAAACCAAATTTAAAATAAATGTAGGGGTACAAAAGTAATATCTGACCCTCTGAATGGTTGTGGAGTAAAAATGAAAAAATGGAAATATTCCATTAAGAACATGTTTAAAATTGTAATGTGTAATCTGGCAACACTTTTCCTTGACATAGACAACAAATTCAACACCTGTGAGTTTTGGACAGTTGCTTGAACAAAGCAAGACATGTCGCCCTGGGCGTTAAAACGTTCCTGAATTTTCCAAATGAATGAAGAAAAAGATGGGCAGGTGAATCATTTATGAAAATTTATATTTATTATACCCTAAAACAACATAAGATGGAAATGTCAGTATTTCTGAAATGTGTCTGGGCAGATGTAGCTAAAAGGACAATTACAAAATGTTTGCATCACAAATTGTTATAATATATTAGTAATTACTACTTGAGAAAGGCTCAGCAGAGTCAATTTTGCAGCATTTATCTTTATTTCATTTAAACAAGCACAGAAAACAGCTGGAGTCAGCAGCTTTATGTTCCAATACTTATGCAGACACACTGGCCTGGCAACTAAATATTAGTTACATGTTACATAATTTCACTTAGAAATTAATCTCTTTCAGGAGGCAGAGAAGACGTTTGTTTCTGACAGCATGAGTCAGTACATATACACTGATATGGCATCTGAACTTCATATAAAAATAAATCTCTCAACATAGGTACACACGCAATTAAAAAAAATTAAAGTTTTAAAACAGGAAACAGAAAGCACATTAGATATGTCCATTACATTGGTTAATTTGGGGTATAAAGAGACATTTCTGGGTGGAGTTGTTTGGGTCAGAGGACATTAGAGCTACACAGAATTGTAATAGCAGTTATCTTCATCTTTTATTGTACACCTTTATTTTTTAAATTTTCACTGACTTAGTTCTTGTCATTCTTCTGACACACACTCTTTGATTTAAGACATCTCACCACAATTTAGTTTTTTTCATGTTCTTCCCAAATCTGATGGAATCGGATTCACCAAAAGAATAAAGTTACTTCCCTCCAAAAGCTTCAGTTTATAAGAAAATAGGCATCAAATACAGAATAAATCAGAAGATTTCAATGTGCAAGCAGGTTCAAAAGAATAATGAGTTAGGCAAGAGTAATTCAATTATTCATATTTTTGATTTTTAAGCATTTGTGGAGAGTATATGGCACCTGACGGATAAAAGGCACTACCAATGTAACAGGTGGCAGCATACACACTGATACAGCAGCTCACCTTCAGTAAACTAAGTGGCAGCAATACCTTCTCCCATCATGTATGATTTACTCTGGCTGAAAGTCATTTGGAAACATCATTAGCAGCACCATTTAAATCCAAAGGCAGTTCTAACATGACATTATTCCATGCATGTAAGATGTCTTACAGTCATGTAGACATGATGAAGGGTATAACACATGTTTAGGAGATGGAATGAGTGGGTCTGAAAAGCTGATTAGACAGCAGTCAGTTAGACGTAAATCTGAAGATTTATGTGTGAAAATTAGTGAAATGTAAGGAAAGTGGGACACAGAGGTACAGGTGAAAAGGAGCATGAGAAGAAGCTGGATCTTTATATCCACGGGTTGGTCAGCATGAAGCTCAGCAGGACCAGCAGCAGCAGCCACACAGAGGACACCACTGAAAGAGAGAAAGAAAATAAATAAAGAGGTTGTATGTAAGAAAACAGGTTAGAATGTAATCTCAGACAAAGGTGCCAATTTTTTGCAGTGGAAATTTGTATCTGCTTCGAGCTCTGTCTTACAGACTCAGTATGGATTAATCTTCTTTTTTCTTCCTCAGTCTGTCCCTCGTTTTTCTTTTCAGTCACATAACTAAATTATTCATCTCATCACTGCATTCAAAATGACACTGTCAAGCTTAAGGGGTTCAACACTGTTCATCTATTTTTTCATTATATTATCTGTAATATCTTATAGTCACCCTGCCTGGACATTGATTAAATAAGGAGAAATACATCTCACCACAGCCTGCCATCATTTTTCTTATGTATTAGTGCTATTATTATTATTATTTTACTTATCCCAACAAAGTGTAAGAATGCATATACTAACTGCAGCCTGCTGGCCGTACCTTCACAGTTAGTGTAAAGGCATGATCCGTTATCTGTCTTCTTACCAAACTCTGCTGCAAACATATTTTCCATTTTCCTTTGAATGGAAAAAAAACCTTGCACCAACTGGCATAAGGTTGTAGAGATTTATAAATGGTTCTGTTACTTCCATGGGAAGAACATTTGCTTCACTGTGATTTAAAGCCACTTTAAAACTTAATGTAACTTTAATCTAAGTTAAAGTTACTTTGTTACATGTAATACATTAAAATAGCAATCACTTAGCCTGGCAATAAATAAAAACAAATGCTTTGTATACTTTTAAATGTTGTTACCTGCACTTGAAGAATTACACTCCGTGTCAAGCAGTGACTCCAAGTAGCCTTGTCCCAGCCACTCCTCATAGGTCTTTTTGTCACCAACACCAATAAGGCGAACAGTGGAGTCTTTAAAGATTAGATCTGTGCCCTTGTAGGTCTGTGAGTCAAACATCTTGAAACCAGGACCTGTATCACTGCCAAAATATGTCTAGAGAATGACAAGGGAACAAAAAGAGTTAGTGTTAGAGTTGTTACGGCACATATATGCGATAATAAAATAAATTTGGTAAAGGAAAGTTAAGGAGGCCTGCACACTGAAGGATTGGCTGTCTACTTCCAACTGTTTTAGGTCTCAATCACAAATACAGTGGAAACATATGTACGGTATAAACATTTTTACCTGTGCACGGTCCAGGAGTCCGTAGACAGCATGAATGTTGGTGTCTGGCCGTACCATTACAGCGTGGGAAGGTACTCTAGCAAGATTACAGTGTCTGAACTGTGTGACCTCAGCTTTAGTGCCCTGAGAACAGAGGAGCTGGAAATCTGTAGAGTGGAGATCTATGGCCCAAGATTCACCAGAATTACCTGAATAAACATAAAGTGAGGTGGTTATGTAAGTAAGATTATGATGCCTCCCCTCCAAAAAAAATCTTTATTGTGAATGTACTTGCCATCAGTGTTTTGGAAGACAGTAGAATGCTTGATGAAAGCCACGTCCCCATCTCCCTTTACCAGACACCTGAATAGACAGATAAAGGACACATGTATTGTGTGGCTTAAGGTCTGTAGATAATTTTTCTATTGGAGGCGGCAGAGCTGCAAGATGGAAGGAACTACAGCTATTTCAGGCCCTCCTGGCTCCAGAACTAGAAGTCACATTTGTTTGTCTGTGGCACTTGACTGACAGTTGCAGCAGTTATATAGCTTAGAATAGCATCATAATGTAAAAATTACAATTCTCAATACAAAAGATGAATAGCTGTGTTAAAAAATAAAATATTATATTGAATAAAAAGATCTGTGTGTATAAAATCTGCAGAAGAGAAAGTAACTTCAACTCCTCAGGTACAACAGGAAACATTTAGCGAGTATAAGCTAAAGATTAAGGTACTGAACTAAAAAGTGAAAGTGAGTTAATTTCAAATGTACTCTGGGACTTACATTTGTCCAAAACAACATTGGGAGAGAAACAAGCAAACTTAAGGCAGGGGTTTGGGATTTTTAGTGCTTAGTACCTGAAGGCACCATCGTATCCATCATACAGGTCTTTTCCCTTCTCACACTTGTTCTGCCCTGAGCTGTCCCCAACACACAAACCACACAGATTTTTGGGAAAACCAGGCTGGTTGGCTCCTGGTACACAGCTCTGCTCAAAGAACCCTCCAACCGCTGAGCATCATGGGAAAGAGAGGAAACAGAATGCCAATTAATATAAAGACAATTTCAGTCAATTTTCAGTTAGGACAAAAATTCTGTTAAAAATATTTAAACCAAATATATAATCAGCTCTGTTGAAAGTACAATGATTTAATTTAATTTTAGTTTCACCAGCAATCGTTGTGCCAAAGCACCAGCTGATAAAAGCTTTGAGGGCACTGATATTTTTCTGCATTACATGTTTTAACATCTTTCAGTTATAAGAAAACTGTTGAACCAGTGCACCAATTAAACCCTAGTGAGTTGACACAAATTTAATAAACAGGAATCTCATATTAATAATGAGTTAATCATAAGTCATTTAACATAAGAAACATTCTCTGTCCATCTTCATAAATCTGGTAATTTTTCTGCATTTCTGTTTTTTTTTATCACAATGTTTGCATATTTTATCATCTCAGTCAAAATCACTAAAAGGAAAAACATTAATTTTATCCCAAAATAAAAATCACAAAACTGATTAAAGGAATGAGTTGCGCTGAATTATCTCCATTGCACTTCTACTTGCCTTGGGGTATCTGACAGTGCTGAGGGGTGATCAGGCCTCTCTCGATCAGTGCTGCTGCAGGAATGTTCCAGCCAGCTGTGCGACCGTATCCAGTGTGACAGGAGCGACGGCCACGCAGGTCATCAAGGTTACGGATGTCAAGGCTACTCTTTTTCACTACAGCAACAGCATAGTATACAGAGCCATCACGGTCATCTGGAGAGAGAAAACAACCCTGCATCTGTCTTCTTTGAAACCTGAACGTGTTAATGTGTCATTGTTTGTGTGAGTTTCTGTGCTTTTACCTGTGTAGCTCTCTCCGGTAGCAGGGACCAGGCCATAGTCTTTCCCTGCTGTGAAGATGTAACCTCCATCGAGAGTGACAGCATCAGCCTCATTATTCTACACAAATAAAAATAGATGAACAGAGATTTAGTTGCTTGAACTGTTACAAGAAAATGAGTTAGTCTTTTTATTTAGCAGTAACAAGGTTTTATGATGTAAAGTTTTCAAGAGCCTGGTGCATATACGAGTATGATTTATACTAGCTTTATGACAAATACTCTAAGCAGTCATAACATTAAAATCACCCGCAATAAAAATAATGTTATGTATTTATTAGCCACCATGGGAAGAATTATTACTGGCCATGATGGGCACATATCAGAACACACAGTTAATCGCAACTTGATATGAGACATAGCCTTGGGCGTAGCCACAGATTGGTCATAGTGTCTATACTGACCTCTGTCGATCCCCAACAACTGACTGATGTATAATAGTGTAACAAGACATGAAGTGTGCAAGTTAACCAGGCACTATGGTCTCTTTTTCCAGTTAAATAGCATTTTAAATGTACAAACAGGGTAATGTTTAGTGTAGTAAATTCAAAAAATAGCAAATATTTAATAGTCTTTGCTCTCAGCATGGCTGTGGATGGCAGTGTTACCTGGTAGACATTGAAATGATGACAGAACAATTATGGATTTATGTAATCAACAAAAACTTAGCTAGCTAGCTAGTTAATTAACCCACAATAGGTATTATTTTGTATTATTTTATTAGATTTTACATTGTTAGCCACATTTAGCTTGGGCACACTCATGACATGCTCTCATCAGATTCACAAGGTAGTCACCTGGAGTGGCTTTCAGTTCACAGACTGTCTTGTCAAGAGTTAATTTGGGATATTTCTTGCTTTCTTAATGTGCTTTAGAACACCAGCTGCCTAGTGCAGAGGAAGGGTGGGTACAGTGTCAATAGCCCTGTTAATGCTGCTACAAATACCTTACAAATCCATATTATGGCAGGAAACACTCAGTTAACATTCAGTCTGTAATTGTAATTTAATTGTATTAAATTTATAAATTAATAAATGAGAACATTTAAAATTAAACACATCAAGTGTACCTTTGTCTTAGTCATGCATAGATCTAGATCTGTAGGACTCCTGTCTATACTAATCAGTATAACGATCAGAACAAATCTATTAGAATCAATTTCACTGCAGCTGATCTTGAAGAACATCTGTTACCTTGATTTTCTTCATGCAGTCGGTCACAGAGTCCCCATATACACACTTAATGTCTGGAGTCAGACCTTTACCCTGGAAGGCCAAAGCCATGTCGGCACACTTTTGCTGCTCACCACTGGACAGCACACACCACCGCAGGACAGCTGGGATATTTATAGACAGATGGATGGGTGATAAAACACAAAGATATACAGATACATGTATAGATAAGCCAGTTAACACAAATAAATAGAAATCACAAAAAACACTCTTGTTATCATTTTCACTTGCCTGGATTCCCCAGATAATTTTTCATAAAGGTAAATAATTTTCATCTTTAAGAACATTTAAATATTTTACTTCATTATGTGAATGCAAAGTGTCCGGCACTATAGGTACTGTAATGAGTAATAGAGTTACTATCAGAAAAACAATGTTGGATTCACTATAATGTTTAGTAATGACTTACTGCCTAAGTAATGACTTAGGGTAATCATTATATGTGGAATTGTAAGCATTTTATTTTAAAGTGTATTTTGTTAAATTATTCTAAAAATTATTTTACCTTCTGATTTACACTCCATGGCACTGAGAGCATTGTGATACAAGCGTCCCATCCACTTCTTGGGGTCATCTGACTCCACCCCCTGAAAAGTGGTGGATAACTCAGAGAAGAGCACAGTTTCTCCTCCAAAGCCTGAAGAGGAAAATATGTCGAAGGACGACTTTTCCTGCAGACATGAAAGTACACTTCATTAGCTTTGCAAATGAAATCTCACAGTGATCATTGTAAATATAGCACTTTGATAACTTGGGCATTATGGAATAGAAAATAAGACAGATTATATGTTAAGTAATATGCTCTCATTATTAGGGTGACATTTTCTGATATCTCTTTTTTTTTTTTTTTCCGACTGGCAGAAACACAAAGAAAGCTAAATTTTAAGCCAACTACCTCTGGTCAAGACAACACAGCAAACTCATGATCAGAGTCTGTGCAGTGTGTAATTCTAAGAGGCAGAATTCCAGATGTAGATGTATAGACTGAGTGGCACAGCTTTTGTGATGCTAAATTTGTGCTAATGGGAAATGATGCACTTGGCAAACAACCCAGCTAGCCAAAATATACACATACACACGGTTTAAATGTAAGCACAGAAGCCACTTGTATGTGTTTTCTTCCAATAACACAACACAGTACTAAGTTTTATTATATTGCGGACTTTGTTGCATGATGCTATGAAAGACAATCACCTAAAAAACAACAAATAAGTGGAACATTTTGTAAGATAATGATATTATGACATGTTATGAGCATGTCTACTCAGGTGACAACTGATAAATAAAACACTGAAATTCACAATTTGCCAATTTAAAACTTATCACTTGAATAGCTGAACGTATGAATGAACGTAGGACCAGTTTGTGAGCGTTGCTGCTGTAGAGATTGTGAGGTATTAGGACGTACCAGCCCCTCAGTCAGCATGTTAAACACCACAGAGGGAGTGATGTGATTGCCGACCACAATGCCACGGAATGGGACACGGACCAGATGGCAAGTTTTCCACGCAGAGACAGGAGCTCTGGTTCCATCACGACACAACAGCTCATAGTCTGATGATAAGAGCGTTTTTGCCCAGTCTGGGCCACGACCTGATGAAAAAATAACAAACAAATAAATTGATTATGATCAAGTAGTTGAGTGGGTCACAAGTTATAATAAAGTTGTAATAATTAAATGCTGTTGACCCATTATTAACTGAGGTATTACCGTCGGTGTTCTCCTCAATAGTGGTATGTTTGATGAAGGCTACATCTCCTGCATCTTCAACCAGACACCTGTAGCGACCAAAGCAGAAAATAAGAGAAACTGCAAATGAAAGGCTCAAGCTGCTTGCAGAACTTCGCACCTGATGCTTTTATAATATTAATTTTGTTTAAAATTGCACAAATTTGCTTGTAAAAATGGCAAATCTGCCATTAAATAAATGAGATGCTAACACGATCCAGCCCTCAGGCTCCCTAACAGTTTTGGTTCCCTGGCTTTCTTTCTAGTGACTCCAGTGTTAGCATAACATAAATTGATAAAATTGCATCAATAATCTGTTGTTTTTATTGCTTAGATTAATATCCTGTAGTTTTACATTAGCTATATAAGAGAGCTAAATAAGTACCATCTTGTATAATACTGGTTATAGTGGATAGGTCTAAACGAAAATGACTTCCACTTCACATGTGTTATGTGTTTTAAAGGCATATTTAGATAACATTTAGATAAAAAATAGCTCTGTCTTCCAAAAGCACAATATATGAATAATGAATAAAGTTTATTTATTTTAAATGACAACAGATAATTAGAAAACCCTTTTTGCAATGATGGTAACACAGCTAAAGACATATGTTTTCATGAAAACATTGTTTTCTTTTGTGTGTTCAGACTTGTGACGATACTATTTGGGTATACCTGTATGACTGTGAGTAGCACAAGAACAAATGTAAATGCGTGTTACCTGAAAGCTCCTTCATAGCTAAAGTATCTCTCCTCAGGGCTCAGATCACATTTGCGTTGTCCATCAGCATTTCCTCTGCACAGCTGACACAGAGACGCAGGGTCACCAGCTTGGTTCGCTCCGGGGATACAGCTCGCATTGAAGAAATTTGACACACCTAATTATAAGTGAACAAATGCTTTTGACCCATCTTTCTGGTTGTAAGGTATATGTTTTTTGTATATGTGTTTTTCCATACCTTGTGGGATGTTGCAGCCCATCACAGACATGTATCCCTGGTCTATGAGGTATCCTACAGGCATATTCCAGCCAGCTGTACGGCCTTTCCCAGTGTGGCAGCTCTTTTTTCCTGCCAGGTTGTTGATATTGATGCCAGACTTTGCTTTCTTCACCACAGCTACAGCATAGTAGGAGGCACCGGTACCTGAGGCAACAACAGCACAGGTGTTAACACATGTGACACAGGAGCACAGAGTTCTTGGACAACAACGTAGTGTTTGATACTTTGACTCTGCACCCTTGCTATCAGAGAAAGGTAATTAGATACAGATCAAAGTACAGACAATGGGGGTTTTGAAATATCCCGCTTTAGAATAAGCTTGCATAAATGTGCTCCATGTTATCAGTAATAAACAAGCTTAAATCAAGCTAATGAGTCATCATGAGTCGAATATTATGTATTGTATATTTATATTTTCCAAACATCAAAAGAAGGAAGACGAGAGAGAAAGAATATACTTAAATATACTTCATGTATAATAAGTATACTTATGTCTATGTACCTGCAAGTATTAGTAGTACCTGTAGTACTTCTTGGGACTAAATTGGCCAATTCTTTAGTTTATAGAAGTACATTTGAAGTATACTACAAACAGCCATTTATATATACTGTTAGTTTACTAGTGATGTAATAATAGCATACTTTCTAGATGATCTAA
>OMLM01008389.1:0-16652 GCA_900302695.1 Helostoma temminkii
GTTTGTAAATTATTCCTTAACAGAGCTTTGTTATGTCTTATTTTATGATATATATATATATATATATATATATATATATATATATATATGTATATATATACACACACACACATATATATATATTTTTATGTATTTCCATTTATATCTATATCTATATCTATATCTATATATATATAAATCATATAATCATACCAATATTTTACAGGAACTATCATCTCAATAGCCCAGAATGCTACATGAATGTAGCCACAAAGTATTTTTGGACAAACACAAACTAGCACTCCCTTGATGTTGAGAAATCTTCAGTGCTGTAAGATCAGACAGGCTTTTATAAAAGTGTGTAAGAGAGGCATCAAAGACACTAAGAATGTATATACACTCACAAATACACTACTTTCTGTCCACTATATTTAGTTTACAGCATTAGTTACTAGTTACTTTTTCAGGTTTAGATTTCTATAAAAACACTTTATGATCTAATAACATGTTGAGGTATAATTTATGGATTACCCTCTTGTCACTACATAATGTAAGGTGGTTAAAATCAGCCCCTCCTTTACCAAATGCTCTTTTTGTTCGGCAAGTCTGTCTTTTGTTAATATTTGTCAAACAAATATTGATTGCAGTTTCTACATTTATGTTATCAAAATCATCCAATTCACCATTTTGCTTTTTGTTGTTCTTCTCCTTTTGTTGCCTGTTGTTCTTTTTCTCTCCGTTTCCACTCACCCAACCGGTCAAGGCAGATGGCCACCCACGCTGAGCCTGGTTCTGCAGCAGGTTTCTTCTGTTAAGCCTTAAGCTTAACTTAAGCCTTAAATGGTAAAATCCCTTGACATAGCTTTTGTTGTAATTTGGTGCTATATAAATAAACTGAATTGAATTTTATTGAAGGTATTTTAAAATACATAGTTTTAGAGGAGTACATTACTTTTTGTATTTCAAGTAAAACTTTTTTTCTTTTACATGAGTAGAAAAGTTAAAGGATACATCTATGTGTAGTGGAGAATTTAAACATTTCAACACAAGGCTGTCGTTGAACTGGACAGGTGACCTTCTAAAACAATGACTCTACTTTCCCCTTCTCCTCCTCCTCCTCCTTCCTTTTGCTTCCTGCTTCCTCTTTCCTTTTGGATGTGCATATTTAGTCATAAACATATTAATCCTACACTCCTTTAGCTTTCTTTTTGCTGCCTTCTGTCTCTCATCATTTCCTTTTGTCAGTCTGACACGGACACGTTACCCTCAATTCTCTCTCATCCGGCTTCCCAGTCTGAACTAATTCTGTTTCATGTTATTGAAATGGCATAAGTGCTTGCAGAGAAACCCAACTTGGCCTTTATTGGGAGATGAGTGAAGGATTGCATATTAAATCAAGTGCAGGAGGCTCAAACCTTCTCTATCACTCGCATTGTTTCATTTTGTACCAGAGCAGACATGAGTGCTTGCCTGGCCAGGCCTTGCATTGTGTCTTGCCAGAGGTTGTGTTATTTTTATAACAATGAGACATGAGCAAACCCCCATTGTGGTGAAGTAATCATACTGGGCATCAATCCGAAGCAAACACAGTGGGCTTGTGTAATGCTGTGATTCAGAAAACTACTAGCAGTTGGTAGATTCCTCTTTGATTCAGACATGTATATTGAAAAGTGTCCACCCAAACTAATACATTTGTTTAATCACACACAGTCGGCCATTTTGTAGTCATGTTATAGTGATATAGTATATGGAAAACTGCTGAATTCAAGAAGGTCGGCGCCAAAGGAACGGATGCACTGAATTATTGAACACAATGCAGTGACCTGAGCTGAGCCGTGCCCTCTAACTGCTGTTGTCCTGTTTAGTGCAGAGTCAGCAGTCGGAGCTGCCACCACAAAGGAGAGCACGCAAATAAAAACTGTTTTGAAGACTCGTGACCCATTTTATGGTAAGAGAGACCATGCCTTGTGTTGAGGCAGTAGCTTTATCCGACGTTGATGAATGCAGAAAAACAAGCTGGAGTTGGTGCAAATACATGCAAAGTGAGTGCAAAGGACAAAGTTTCAAGTGTCAGGTTTCGAGGCAGTGAAATGGAGCCAACTTGTGTTAGTGCAAACTAAGGTACAGATGTGTTTAATCAAGTGGAATAAAGGAAGCTGTGGAGGATTCCGTCTTGATGTCTGTCATTTTATCATTAAACAGGTGGGGAAATGAGGGTATTGCATATGAATCAGTTAAGACAACAGTTTCCTTGCTGGGAAAGACAGTAATACGTGACAAAATTGCTACTGTGTTGCTATGAACTTTTTTCGTTTTGGTCTTCCAGCCTTCACATTTAATACTTCCTGCATTGTTTTAGTTGCACTCAGCTCCATTTATCAGCAGCAGCAGGCAGCTGTTGTAGTAAGATGTTGAAAAAACACACAAAGCCACACAGTGGAACATTTAAGGTGGATGAATATTGTACTGTAAAACATTAAAATGTAATAATATGTTAGGGCAACATGTTAGACAGCTTGTTGTAGCTTACATCTGCCCCCTAGTGTCCAATAAAACCACTATTGCGGCTTCAAATAATTTTTCTTGAGCAAAATTTCAATAAACAAAGTAGCACATTTACTTAAAAAACACGTAGTCCTAGTTTGACTGTCTCTAGCACTGGATCGATTCAGCGTAGTGTGTTTAAAGAAGGAAGTGCGCTACTGTTCAGCATCCACCTTCTACATTTTCCCAGCTGGTTGAAGGATTTCACCTGGCAGCCTTCCAATCACAACCTATTATATGATGTATGTAATGCCATATAATGTAATACATTCTCTCATTGCATTACTTTATCCGATATAGATGTCCCTCCCATATTGATGTAGTCTGCTTTCACTGTAAAAGTACACTGTGTATCGGCATGTTTGAGAGTAAAGGACAGAGCACGTGCAAGGGTGGGCTGAGAAGACTTGTCTCCACTGCTGCCCAGAGCCAACCCAAACAAACCGCAGTCCACTGGCATGGAGAGCAAGGGAGTGTGTGTGTGTGTGTATATAACAGTGTGCATGTCTGCGTTTAACTCCCATTCGTTTCATCCTGCCTGCTCCAAAAATAACCCCCTGCTAAGCATATTTAATCCCTAGGTTACTACTCTCTCTTTCCTCCGTGTTGCTCTTTATCACACCCTCACACATTTGATGTGCATACCGTACACACACACATGCAGAGATAGTTCGGGGAGGGGCGGCTCTCCAAGTGTAAAGCCATCCAAAACTCAGGCTTAGTGAGGGTAATCTGGTAGGTGTGCGTTTGCTTTATTCGTTCTATTTTCATCTGTCTGGTGTCATTGCTGTGGCTGAAGTGGCGTTTGCTTGGCCTGGTGTTTAGTTGTGGCTTCAGCTTGGGAGCAGGGGATTATTGTAGGACCTGGAAAATATGTGTTTTACGTATTTATTTTATCTTCATCAGCATATGAAAACTATGTTTTTATTTGTTGCAACATTTCAGCTATTCTCACTTTTGCCTTTTGGTCCTTATCACGTTCTGTAGGGTCAGATTGTGGAGCTGATGAGTCAGGAGGTTAAGCCAAGATTAATGATAGGAAGCGTTAGGGTCCTGTAAGTTGGAGTGGACTGCATGTGGGAGGCTGGGATTTACTATGTCCAATGCTGTGGTAAATTACAGCAAACACAGCCAGTCTGTGGGATACCTTGTAGTTGTATTGGTGGCAGGGGATGGTGCTGTTTTCTGTTTTTGTAGTTTAATTATGTGCATGTGCAGAAGCTTTTTTCCAAAGGCTCAGACATATGTTTTTCCAGCTTTATGTCAAAGGAAACTTATGTAAGGCCAGAAGAGAGATCACAGATTTTTCAGAGTTAGTTCAGGTGATGAGTTGTTGATGCTTAGTACAAACTTCTGCCGTGTTAAATTTAGTCTCTGACTAAATTGAGGCAGTGATGACAGGGCATCGGTTTTCCCCAAACAATCCAGAGAGAATGTGGGAGCCACATCTGGAACAGTGAGTGTGAAAGAGTGTGTCAGAAATTAACAGTTGCAATTAAATGTGAGCAAACATTGCAAACACTGTAACAGTGCAAACATCCAAGAATGTTATCGTGGTAAATAACTAAATTCATCTGAATAAATTGAATTACCAATTGTAAAGTATTTATGGAAGGGTTGATTTACCCAAATAATACTCTACAGTCAAAAGATACAGTATTTATGCTGTGTGATTTTGACCCACATAAATAAAATCAACTCAACAACAAGGGGTTTATCGTGCATTAATGCATTTATTTCTATATTTCTGCATTTAATTCTCTGTAGAAAGTGCAGGGGCCAAGGAGAATGTATAAAATCTATTTTTTTAGCAAATACTGTATCCAAATTTTTAAAATGATTTTTACTTTTTCCTCTTCTTCTTCTTCTTCTTCTTCCATGTTATTAGCACTGGATATGAAAAGTTGATTTTGCAAAGGAAGACTGGCTGCATTTAAAAACATAATTTCTTTTCCTGGATGATATAAAGTCACTGCCTGTTATCTATGGTCAGGTCTATTTGAGTCACTTTGAACAGCATACAGTAGAAGGCTGTTGCTGATTTACTGGCAAGTTGAAATTGAGGTCAAAGAAGACTCCCCAGTCTTGATAGCTGAGTTTAGTCCGTCAGTTTGTGTTTGTCAGAGGAATAATGACTTGTTAAGTGGAATAAGCACTGTCTGTCTGAGTTCTCTCTCTGTCACTTATAGACATAAGATAAGATAAGATAAGCAAATATTCACATTTGTATTTGTTTAACCCTATAAGGCCAATGGTATCATATTTGATACACAAAAATCTTTTGATTAAATAATTATCATAAACTTCTCATGTATCAAATGTAATACATGAAAAATCTTACATTTAGAAATGATTTCTTAAAATTTTTCTTTATGTTTTTCAACAACATTCAACAACTCATTGCCATTTGGATGCATTATTTATGTTTTGCTTTTATAAACAATGAGTGTAGGGAATAAGGATTACAGGAACAGGACATGTTCTAACTTATTGTAATAATTTACACTGAGTAGTGGCAACAGCTTTGGATTACACCCTTGTAGTAGAAGTGATAATTCTGAAATCAGATCTTGATATTTTCATTCCATTAACAGTGACAGTTTATTATTTAAGAGTTAGGAACTGTCCTACATAAATATGCTGGCCTGTGTAACAACAGTTTTCCAAAGTACAATATATACCTTATATAGCCCATGTTCTTACGCAGTGCTGCCGAAGTGTCACGCACATTCAGTGGTAGTTTCCGCCATTGGCCATGGCTTCACGGAACATTCACATTTCCCTGAATGTTTTCACAATCTTGTGCAATGTAGATGGTGAAAGACTCTTTGCAATCTTGTATTGAGAAATATTTTTTGAACTGATTTACAATTCTGTCATGAAACCCATCAAATCCCAATCCTTTGGTGAAATTTATATGCTGTATATGGAACATATGCGTCTTTACAGTGGCGTCTAGGGATGTCTCAATACCGTTTTTTTCTTAACTGAGTACAAGAACAAGTACTTACATTTGAGTATATGCCGATACCAAGTACTTCATAATTTTAGAAGTTGCAGCATTTTTTACTATAAAAACTGCAACTGCCGGAAAAGTGCACTAATTTAAAACACTGTAATCAGATGTTGCTTGTTTCCTGGCTTAACAAAATAAAATGCACAACAGGTGACTATTGCTAGCCTCCAAATTTTAACACGGCACTGCCACACCATTTCAATTAATGAATGGCTTCCAGGCGGGGTTGGGCTAACATGCAATGTTTAAAATGTCCATCTATTCGCATCAATCATCAATCATCAACTGTTCCCACAAACAGACCATCATTAACAGCCAGCTGAAAGGTGTGAGCAACACAGGACCGTTTAGACACTCCAGCAATTTTTATCATGTTTTTAAATTTGTGTGGTGTATTTCTTTTCTGGATGTCTGGTTGTGGTTCTTTTTTTTAACAGAGAGAATTTTCCCTCTGGTTAAGTTTTTGAATCTTTTGTGGTTGTACTGCACAGGCTACTGTTTTGACGACTATTAGTTGTGCAGCACTACTTTTACCTGCTAAAACATAACCTTATTTTTTTAGGATGTTATTACTAAGTTATTACTCTTCTTAAAACTGAATGGAAAAATGTCTAAAATCCAGCAGAGCACATTTATTAATATCTCACATAAAGTTGCATTTCTATACCAAGATTCAGTTAAAATTATATCTTATATTTTCATTGGTTTTAACATTAATTTTAAGATACTGTAGTTTTATATCATGATATCAAGTCAGACTTTACATACAGGGAAGTCGAATGTAATACTGTAAAACTTTTACCATACTTCTGCTTCATGCAACTTGAAACCCCACTCTACCAAAAAAAAAAAAAAAAGGCATCTTTCAAATCGAAGATGTCACATTGGAAGAAAAAGAAAAGCTGGCCGCAGAGATGCTGTAGAGGATCATATGGTGATAAAAGCTAATTTTCTGCCCAAGAACGGAAACACCAAAACCACAATAATGCAAATCTCATTTGTCTTGCTGTAGGTTCCACAAAGTCTGTTTCCTATACACATTCACTTGTTGGACTCTTTTGAAGTTTATAGATTTTTATTTAAGTTGCTATTAATAGTTGATTTGCAGATGACGTTGCAATGTTGGGGACTGCAGTTGGGGGGGCAGCTAGTGATTTTCTGCGTTGTGATCAGTTACTGTTACTCTCAAAATGCATGTAGGTTGCGCAGCTCAAATTTGGTCAGATTGATCCATTTAGAGCCAGTGGTGTTTTCACTAAACATTTAGGAGTAGTTAACCTACGTTATATAAACTGTAACACTGATGATGTTAGAGACCACGGTGTTGAGAGCTAACGGTAGTTAACCGCAATAGTCACACAATTGCAAAAAAAAAACTATTAGACTATTTCAAATCAAACAAATAACTTCCTGTTTCGCCTTCTTTGTAAACCAGTCCAGTCTCATTTGCAGGTTATTATTTCACATATTGAAACTGACATTCAACCTCATGCTGCATTTCTGCTCTTTGATGTAATTTGTACATATGTACCTTATTTATGCAGTTTACTGAATATTATATATATGATACACTTAACTTATGTATGTTCTTTAGTGTGTTGAAAATACAGTATCCGGCTTTTCCACATTAACATATCTGTGAATTAATCATGACCCTAAATGTTGAAACCCCTTCTTGGCTGAAAATCCATCATATCAGTTTGGCTTTGGAGCTGTAATTTCTCATAGTGGTTTGGTGGAATCTGAATTATGCTTTTGACTTTCACAAGACAATAAGCTATACATCATCTTCCATGTTGACATCTGAGGAACGACTTAAATTGACAAACCACTGAGCAGCAGCCGCTAGGCTGCACATCCCTGAGGCTGCTGTGATACATTTTGACAGAAAGAGAAGCACAAAGAGAAACAAAAGAGAAACAGGGTGAAGAGGGGCAGAGAAGGAGAGAGACCAGTAATGACTAGACTAACAAAAGTCTGTAAGAGACAGAACATGTACTCCCTCTTATCTGGGCTATTTTGCACACTATACTGTGAGCACAAAATTAGAGTCTGTGAGTGTGTATGTGGTTACATACTAATAAAGCACATGATGGTGCCTGCAGCGTTAGCTTTATTTTTACAGGGAGAGAAAATGATGGCCCCAGAAGTGCTGGGCATCTTTTTGCTTCTGTAAAGTCTGTAATAAATATTTGTGTATAAGACCAGCTGATCAGTAATCATTTTATTACCATTTATGTAATACATGTGTGTGAGTATACAGGTGGAAAGCCCAACTCTGCACACCATCCGTGTACAAACCTTCCATGATTCCTGACACACAAGACCACAACCATTCCAACATTTAATCCCTGCATTGCCTCACAGTTACTAGACGTACAGGTGAGGCGGCTGTGATCACTTTGGATTCTTGATAGTGAATGGAAGCTATTTTATACAATTCATTAACACTAGGGGTGTAAGAAAATAATGAATATGGCAATATTATGCTTTGTGATACTGCATCAATTCTTAACAATATTGTATAGATTTTTAATTAGCGGCTTACATGCAACAATTTGTAGCAGATATTGGCTCATTCTGTGTATTGATTGTATAAACAGTAATTTTTAAACTCTCACTGTACAGGGTATTTATTTTTTATACTATGACAGTTTTTCTAAATTTAGATACAAATTTTATCAAAACATTATCAGTTGCAGCATTGCAGTATATCACAGCATACTGAATCATAACCTCTGCACCGTGATACCTATTATATCTCCTTATTCTTGCAGATACTTATTTTTTATTGTTACACAACCAGTGCTGTTATTGTCCCAACATCAAACACCAAAATGTTAATGCAGCATTACTCCGTCCTTATGGTGTGACTCGTCTTAACCTCACAGCAGCTCAGCAGCCCAGCCTGTAGCAGGTGTCAGAGACAGCTTGCTCACACATGCATGCATATGCACCGCAGCATGAACACTTGCGCACACACTTATCCCATTAGTTTACCTTGCAGCTACGGTCACACAAAAATCTGCAAATTTGCACGACATCCTGATTTGTCTTCTAGCGCAGAGTAATTTAGAAAGCCAGTACTCAAGAGGTCAAATTCAACACATCGGGTTCTGTGAATTAATAGGATTGTCCTGATAACCTAGTAATATCTTGAGGGAAATGGAGTGAATGGCTGAATGAAGGATTAATGGGGGTAGAAGCTAAGAGAAGAGGGAACAGAGATTACAGCTTGGAGGCTTGGCTGGTCTGCGTGGAGCTTGGCTTACTAAAGGTTGATGTTTCATTGCTGGTGATAGGTTTGTTTGGGGGTTGGGGAGTTGGTGAGTATGACTTTGAGGCTCATACATGCAGCCAAAAGAATATTAATTCATATACATATTTCAAATGCATATTTCTCTGCCTCTAGGCATGGGGACAAAGACAGAGGGAGGGAGATGAAGACTAGACTCTGCATCCAAAGAAAGATTAAAATGCAATTTCTGATTTCTCAATCCAAGCTGGATATCCTTGATACCTCCAGCACATAAAAGGCAGCGAGGTGTGAGGAGCGGGACATTGGCACTGGATACACGAGATGACATCTCGGTATCTCCTCAGGGGTTAACTGGTCTTGGCCAAGTTAAAGATGCCATGTGGTGGCTGTTCAGACTGAGTCAGAAAAATAAAACAGCATAATTCTGTTTTTTTAGTTTAAGCAACATATTAAGCTTAGATTTCAAGCACATGTTCCTCAGCATGTTTCAGCAGACCTAAGATTTGTCTTTTAATTATGTTGCAGGTATTAGTGACTGGTGGGTTTGCGCTTGTACTGTGTATTATGCTTATAAATGTCACAAAGAAACATACTAATGGATGTTTTTTACCTTTTTAGAAATGTATGCTTAACACTAATAATTGACCTAACTGTTGATTGAAATATTAAAATGAAAGTTATTTTCATTTATTATGCAACCATTAAATACATGGTTACAATGGATACAATGGTTTTGTCTTGAAAGTGAGATTAAAACTTTATATTATTTAGGAAGGTGAAGGTGAGAATACAGCAGTCTGTTCAGTAGTTTTTTTCCCATCATACATTTTTAAAAAAATGCTTTGATACTACACTACGTGCAGTATTTTTAGTGTTATAATAAAACACTATGTTCCAATCTTGGCGTGTGGATTCAGTTTTTCTGTCTGGAAAGCAGTGTGGACAGAGAACCTACTTCCTCTTCCTGTTCTTGTTTGGAACTTCCTGTTTCAAACTTCCAAAGCTATGTCAGAGAAAGTAGGAAGGGTGGCCGCTAAAAGTCTGGGAATGCTGTTAGTGCTATACCCCACACACTATTGATTATTTCCATTAATGATTAATTTAGGTATTTTCTCAATTTAGTGAAGTTATTTTGTCACTTGGAAAGTGCACATTATAATTCTAAATCTAAATCTGGAAGCAGCAGGACATTTTTATTTCACTAACAAGCAATAATGAATGTTGCTTAAAAAAATTATGAATTGATTATAAAATAGTTGCTGACAAAATTGTCTGTCGATTAAGTAGTCGATTTAATCGCCAGTAGAAAGCAAAGGCAATTTAATCTCCAGGTCTCTGGTGCTTTGCACTTGATTCGAAATGAATATTATGTGTACGCAAGATGCAATAGAGTTTATGAGCAGTGGGGGCAGTACAATATAATTTCAGTAACATCTCTGTCTGGTAGTAAAAAGAAAGAGAGAAACTGCTTTGAATCAACACAAGAGCAATGGTGATGATGTTGTCACTATCTCTGCTGTGATCACAATGTCCTATGTTGGGCAAAAAATTGACATTAACTAGGAAGAGATTATTAGGCTTTACACAAAGTATGCAAACAATATGTGAACTGAGATGCTTATGGCGCACTCCTGTTTTTTTTTTGAATCCCTGCCCTTAGATCCAAACATTTTATTTTTTTTAGCTGATGCTTTCTTTCTTTCCAGAAAGAATAATTTATGTAGGCTTACCGACTCAGACCAGCACTGCTAATGACCCCAGCCACATTGTAAATTCCTCAGTTCACCACCAATTATCACAATTTTACAAGAAAATCACTTTCAGTGATTCACCTGCCAGAATGGCTCGATTTTGCAATTCAGTGATAATTAAAAGCATGTATGTATGACACCATACTACACTATGTGTTTCCCACTTTTGCTTCATTTATCACTTTCACTCATTGTTGACTCTTTACTAAAATCCTTGCCTCGATCCTTTTCATAAGAGCTGATGGAATGAGGTCAGGGAGGATTTCAGCCAATCCTGTTAGAGACTGCTAATTTATTTCCTGGTTAGTGTCTCACATAGTCCGTGCTTAGAGCTGCTGTTCTGTGTCATCATAGATGGTGAAGAATGCCAAACATCTTCAGTATTGTCAGCACTGGCACTCAGACAGCATACACTCTCACATTTTATCCAGGCATTCTGTTGTCAGTGAGGTTGACATCCATAAGAGGCAAGTTGCCACGCTGTGGAGCTGGCATCTAAAGGATCCTAATGTGTTTAAGTCTTGTATGGTACATTTAATAGCTTCAATAAATTCCGCTCATGTAGGTCTTGTCAATTCTGCATCAAATAAACAACAGTGCTGCTTTTTATCAGCAGGCACTAGCTCCTCCACACCACACTTTTGCAGCTTTAACACAACAATCAAAACAGTGTGACTTTATTGAGGCCACTGTTAAGCTCTCAGAGAGTTGCAGGCCGTGTTTTGCTGTATTTTTCTGGAGCAGGGATCAGGTTTGTGTCAGGCAAAGGGGAGGAAGTGGACAAAGGCTATTTGGAGACTGGGACTAATCTGGTTAGTGTGGTTTCCACCCTCTTTCTTTTTTCTTTCTCTTTCTCCTATCACCACACTCACTCCCGCCTTGCTAGTCTGATCCATCATGTGCCAAACAGGACTTTATACTGTTGACTTCAGTTTAGATGCTGCAAGGTTGAAGGGAAAATGGCTTTCAAAGGATTGAAGTACTTTTTCCTTTGAGTAGTAGCACTCCATGAGAAGCCAAACTAAATGTCAAACTTAAGCAGTTGAATTGTTTTGCTTTATTATATGAGAAAGTTTTTGGGCGAAGCTGATGGAAAAATGTGTCAACGAAGCTGCCTCAGCTCAGCTCTGCTTGAATATGATTTATCCATAACCTTTTGCCATAATGATAAAGAAGAAATGTGTTTTTCCACTGTTTGTGTTGGAATGGAATTTAGTTTGTCTTGTACCAGCGATGACCTCAAGTGGGACGACACAGTCTCCAAGCAGCTCAGAACAACTACAACAAGCCACAACCTACTCTGTCATCTTCTCGCTCTTGTTCCCTTCTCTGTGTCTCTCACCTTGTTTATGGGAATGCTTGTTTTTCTCTCCTCTGTCCGCATGTTTCAGTCTGTCATTTTGTGTGTGTTTGTGTCTGCATGTGTCTATGTAAACTATAAACAAACTATATATATGTTCTTTTACATTTAATGTTTTGAAGAGGATGCCAGGGCTCAGAGTTGGTTAGGTCATGGTTCTCATTTCAGGAAACACTATTAGGAGTGTTGTAAATATAATCTTAAGAAGTTTTTGTGCCATCCATTTGCTTGTTTTTCCAATAATATTCTATAAAATATCAGAAAATAAATAGCAGAACTGATGTCTTCAATGTGCTTGTTAGAAGATATTCTATTTACCATCACAAAAGCAAAAGAGAAACTAAAACAAAACAAAATATCAAAGTTGCTGATTAATTATCTGTCACTTGACATATAAATAACTAATCATTTTAAATCCAGTCATCTTATATGTTTTGTGATTGGGGGCTTTGCTATTCTATAACTACTCTGAGGAGGTGTTGATGACTTCACTATGATGAACCATAAACTGCATCTATGACAACATCATAGTAGAAGAGTCTGGCCTGCCTGCAGTGCAAACCTTTCACCAAGTGAAAATGTTTGGTGCATCTTGATATGCAAAATACAACAAAGTAGAACCAGGACTGTTGAGCAGTTTGTTAAAATCCTTTATCAGGTGAGAATGGGACAATATTCCTCTTCTTGCTGCTCTTCTCAGTTCCCAGATTACTTTACAGATGTTGTAAAAAAAGAGGGGATGCTAAATGGTAAATTTTCTCACTTTAAACATTTGATATATTTCTATGTTGTCAATAAAATATGGGTTTATGCAATTTGCAAATCATTGCATTCTGCTTTTATGTGGATTTCAGCATCTCAACTTTTTAGAATTGAGGTTGTACATTCAAAAATTCAATATGTTGTACAATAAAGACTGTAATGTTCTAATTAATAATTCTTTTAATGGCGAATCTGTACAGGCCTTTTAAGTATTAACTGTTTTATCTAACATAAAATCACTACAGAGTAGGCACTGGTATCGTTGCTCATCTTAAACAATTGAAAGTATTACTCATAATTTATACAGTAAATAATCAGATTATAGGTTTTTGCATTTTCATATTGAAAGTCTGAGTTATCGGAGCATCATAGAGCTCTCGAGCAAAGGAACTGGTGACACACGAATACTTGTGGCATCTGTCCTCTCCTCATTTCACAAGAATGTTATAAAGCTGGCTGAAAACTTGGTGTTTTCCTTTCAATTATGAGGTCAGTTTTAGCCAGAGCTGGGCATTGCTGGCTCTGCGTCTTCCACTCTGAGTCCAAGTGAGATTGTCCCACATTCCTGCTGTGGACTTTTCCAGCGGCAGCCGGCGGTCCACAGGATGATTTCACCCCACAGAAGCTCTTTTTTAAAACGAGAGAGGAAAACCTCCCGGTTGTCTGTGTTCGCTGTGTCAGCAACAGGCGTGGCAGTGCCAAAATGAGAGAGAGAGAGATAGAGAGAGAGAGAGAGAGAGAGAAAAGCTGATAGGGACTAAACAGAAAAACAATGGAAGGTAAAAGGGAGGTAAAAGGAAATGCAACAAGAAATCAAATGAAAGACATGGAGGAATAATTACTGTACGAGAGGCAGAAAACTTCCATCTCCTTGTGCTGGCCTAGCTTCTTTGTGCCTGTTGCTAGGATACGATAACTATTGGCCTGACAAGAGGAGGGAAAATGTTAAAGCCTCAATGATGGACGATGTTCTCTCTTTTAGTCAGAGCTACACTGCTAATTTCCAACTGTTGCACTTGATTATATAGTCAGTAATCCAATTTTATCCGCATACATTGGAAAATGTTTGGAAGTTTCATATTTCTCTCTTCGGAAGTGTATACCTCATGCAGGTCTGACAGGAAAAGTGCTGCAACAATTAACTGGCTTCATTTTACATGTATGAGATTTCCTTCTAATTCCTCGGAAATGTATATTTTAGTTAGTACAATTTGTTTTGGTAAAAGATTTTCCGCAATCTAAACCCTGGGGAATGGGTATTACTTGTTTTAATTGTATTAATTTATTATTGCAGACTTGTTTATAGACACATTTTACATACAGCTCACCTGCTGCCATCTGGATAAAACTCAAGGTTGTGCTATGTTATCATTAAATAATTAGAGATGCAATTATCAAGCAAAATGTGAAAATGTACTGGTGGGTTTACTTCTCTGTTGCCTTTTAAATTAGCCTCATGAGCTTGTGAACTTGTTTTTCACCACAGGATTTTTCTGCATTAAACTGCTCATGAATCTATTAGAATATATGATTATTTTCAATTACACTAGCACACAAATCATTAATCTTTTTAATATAAAGTTGGAGATAATTCAAAAGTCGTTACGTCCACAGTAACACGTGGTAACAACGATTGTTAAATGTTTGTATTGATATGTATTTTTAATACGAACTGATTAACATTTGTCTTTATACCTCACTAAAATGTTTCCTCTTTTACAGCTGTTCCCAGCTCACCTTCCTCCTTCCCCTTCACTAAAACTATATGACTTTCTTCCTCTTGCTTCTCCCAGTTTCCCCCTTTCTCTTCCGGCCCTCTATTCTACATTTAACTCTCAGTTCATTCTAGCTGGGACTTTGTGTGTCATTGTTAAAGTCCTTTTTTGTTCCCAGCCATGCTTTATTTAGCCATTGTTAATCACTTCGTTGGCCTCTGACCACCATTCAGCCAGTTTGTGATGAGCAAAGTGCTATTACAAGGCAAGGAGAAGATGTTTAACAGTGCTTCAGTCAGTTGGATTTGGGTTAGGATATCTTTAAAATCTCTGAGATTTCTTTTTGGGATAGGCAGTTTGACACATTCAATAGGAATGAAGATGGAAGTAGGGTGTGTGTGTGTGTGTGTGTGTTTACATAGATTGCTTGATCAGCTTGATGAAAGATTGGATGAACTCTATGGGGAAGTGAGAAAGTTCTGAATGTTCTCTGCTAATTAGTGAACGCTGACAATATACACACACGCGCGCTTGTCCCCTCTGTCACTGCACTGACACATTCAGATGTAATGAAAGCCATCTGCTGAGATAGACAAAGGGAGTGTTTCCAATGTGTGTGTGTATGTGTATGCACCAGTGCTGCTGTGTCATGTGCTGGTCCATGTTTGCTTTTATAAATCCTTCCAAATGCAGGCTAGTGAGTGGCCCTGTGTGTGTGTGTGTGTGTGTTTTTACTGTCATGACTCTCATGTGTGAGGGACTTCAATAACAGCTCGCTGGCATTTATGGTCCACTGTGCTGCTGCTGGCAAACATAAAGGCTCTCATTCACATCATTATAACAGTAAATACAAAAACAAATGTTTGTAATCAGCCCATGTCTGCCCCATCTTGCTCAAATAAACAAAACATTACACGTGCATTGGGATTAAAGGTTCTGAGCCTTATACAAATTTAAGTTGTAAACAGAACAAACAAAAATCAGGCATTTTATTTTAATCCAGTGTGCTGTACATAAACAAGTGACACGTATATGTGCCTGAATAACTAGCAGCTGCGCAGCCACTTTTCTTAGATGTTTTAAAAAGTGGAAACATATTTTGAACCAAATCAACCAATGAGTCAAATTTACGTGTTAAATTGTAGCTTTAATATTACCTCATTTCCTTCTTCTTTCCCCTCGGTGGTTAAGCGTGTGCTTCAAAATAAAAGTGACAGTTGATGGCTGGCGGTGGGGAACGGTGGGGGGTATGACTGACTTATTGGACCCCAGGTCTGTAGCTAAGCCACCAGCAGGGTTATTTATACAAGTGGCAGTACTTAGTATATAATTGAGAGATATGTAGAAATGGTGCTTGTGTGTGTGTTTGTTTTTTTTCTGCTCTTTACAAGTTTAAAGAGCATTTTGGGGGTTAAGACTAGGTTTTAGGGTTAGGGTGAATGTTGGGTTAGGCATTTAGTTGGGATGGTTTATGGTTTTTTAAGTTTAGGGTAAGGAGCTAGGGAGCCTATGAGTCTCCTCAAAAGTATAGTGAGACAAGCATGTGTGTTTACCTTGGAGCACACATCATCACGCGATCATGCTAATAGTTATCACTAGAGGTTGACCGATATATCGCCGTGGCCAATATTTGGAATTTGGAAGTTTTAGCATCGGCGATACCTTATTCTGTGTGGCCGATACACAGACTTCAAACTCCACAAGGCTAATCTACATACCACGCCAAACACACAGTCAAACCTATTTTCTGTTTACTCTACATATCATATATACATATTGATAACACCATAAGTCTCAATCATGAAGAATCCTGAACTTATTGCAGTGTTTTGTTTTTTGTTTATATTTCAGAAAAAGAAAAGGAAAGGATGCACTAAATGCTACCTTATTTGTTTTAATAAATTTTTATTTATAATAAATGTTCATTTAGTTTCACCAATTTTCTGCATTTCTCATTTACTGTAATTAAATGTATCATATCGGTCTATTATCGGCCTATTGGCCAGATAGATTTCCCAATATCGGCATCAGCCAGAAAAAATACCGTTTTGGTCGACCTCTAGTCATCACGCTAGTAAAATAATAATAATAATAATAATAGACACTTTATTGATCCCCTTGGGGAAATTGTTGTTTGGACAGCTGCATGTATAGAACAGCACTACTACAGGGTTTCGGTTTCTTGTCCAAGGACACCTCAGCATGTAGCCAGGACTGGGAATTGAACCTGCCAACTGTCAACTGCATTACCAATTGAGCTACGGGG
>OMLM01008389.1:16680-57805 GCA_900302695.1 Helostoma temminkii
CATGTAGCTGTCTAAACAACAATTTCCCCAAGGGGATCAATAAAGTATTAATTATTATTATTATTATTATTGTTTTGAGTTGCATTGATCCAAACTGAATGGATGACTGTGGGGCAGCCATACAAGGTCACCAGAGGAAGAAGCCTAATGACTGTGGCATTCCATGTGTACACGCATTAGTAATATGGCTGTGCAGTGTATAAGAACTGTAGTTAAGCTCTTTATTATGTATATGAATGTAATTGTCTCCTGGATGTATGCAATTATATGTCAGCCACAGCCTGGGGTTGTCCAGGCATTTTGGCAGCAGCTTGTCCTGATGACATATTTACTGTATAGGCAGCCAGCTTAGCCCTTGGAGGTGATGACATAAAATATAACGTTGAGCTGTTTTCTCTCTCCTTTCTCCCCATTTCTCACTCATTTTCAATCTCTGAGGTGACGTTATTGCTCTTGGATCCAACACAAACTTGCACAGCACTGAAATGATCTTGGATGTGATTTCTCTTGTGCCATAACAAAACATTAAAATTGACTTTCTTGCTCTCATGCAGTTCAAATACGCCACACTGCTTTCCAAGTGAACCATAAAATTAACACCATTCATGTCAGTTCAAGTGACTGAAGATTGATTCCACTGTGATTAATCCTTCTGTAACCTCCAAACACGAGTTTTCTCTGAACTGGTCTATAACAAGATCTACAGTCATGCCCAAATTTGACCTCAGTCACCCATCTGTGCTTCACTGTGGCCAAATGAATAATGGCATGGTAGGTGTTGCCTGTCAATATGCACTGACCCAGTCTGTTTCCCATAAAATTGACTCGGCAGAATGGACAGACGAAGGCTGACCTTTGACCCCGGCCTCCACCCATCCTGCACTCACCATGGCAATGCGTAAAAGAAGCCATCTCCACTTCCTTGCCTTTTCATTCTCTCACACTTTCCCTGCTGCTGTCACATATTGTTGTGGTGAAACTAGTGTTTCCTCTCTGCTAAATGTCAAACTGACCTTGTTTTGCTCTGTCCAACAGGAAGGCTCGGCCATGTACTATAGAGTCACGCTCAGTGTTTGACGTTTTTCAGTTACATTTTATTTAGCTTTTTTAAAATCACTCTCAAGCCACTATGCTGTATTGCTGTAGTGCATTTGTTTTACTTTCACTTGGTTTGAGTTTAGTTTTATGTCTTTCAGACAGACATTCACACACACACACATATACACACAGACCTTGCCATATAACAAAGCGAACACATTTGGCAAAGGAAGAGTTAGGAGCCTGACGGCTAATGTGGTCAGTTTTACAGGACTTAGTCTACAAATTTCTCCTCTTGCTTGACTGCTGGGTCATGTAAAGAATTATATGAGAAGACTGAAATCTGTCTTTGTCTCAACAGATGAATGTGTGTGTGTATTTGTCCCACTTGATGAATAGCGTTCCTATTCACATGCTTGTGAAACAAAGCTACTGTGCAGTCCAAGCTACTGCTGGAAATCCTGTTGATATCACACAGGCCCATTCTTTCGATTGTGTATGTGCGTGTTTGTGAGTTAATACACATAACAGGCGGTTGTACAGTGCTGCTGCATGGTTGTGGCTAATTACAGAATCCTTTTGTGTGTAGTTTACAGTGTTCTGTGTGTGTGTGTGCTTTTTTTTGTTACTCTGTGCATCTGTGAGCAGATGCCTCATTCCAGCAGGATCCAAACCCCTGTCCTCCAAATGTCATGTCAACTGTAGATAGAGCATGCTGCACATTTAGTGCTCACAGGATTCCCACACACGTGACAATCAGATTCTCTGAATTGTCCATGTGATGCTCCTTAAAAATCTGAAACTAAGAAAATGTTTCTTTTTTTTGCATAGCATAACATCGTGTTAGTATCATGAATAAATAAATCAGTTTTTTGTGTTATAACTGAATGTGAATGATTTATATCAGAGTTCTATGCATCTTCTTTGTCCTCTTTTTATTATTAGTGTTTTTATTGTTCTTTTTATTTTTAAAAACGGTTTTATGCTCATTTGATGCACTTTGTGGTGTAAGTTTAGAAAAGTGTTCTATTATGATTAGTTTTATTATTTTTATAGCGATAAGATTGGACGTTTGGGTGGAAAATGGGGCAATTCTGTGGTACAAGTGCCAAGAGAAGATGGGGAGGGAGACAGAGAGACAAGTGTCAACAGGGTGACTTATTTTTAGCTGTCACTATCATTTCTGCCTCAACACGTACTGTACACGTACACACAAATACTTGACGGCAGTGACAGCAGAGCATCAGCTCTGCATCGTGCAGCTGGGACCACTCAACAATGCTGCCTTTATTCCTTTTAGCTGATAATCTGCAAATCTGTCTCTTTGCATATTCAGCATATTTCAGATGTTCTCCATCCAGTGGTTGATCTTCAATCACATTAACAACCTACAGAACATGCAGTATCAATGGTGGGTTGTGGCTGTATGGATCAGCAAGGGCATGATGAATGTACATGAGGGATTGTTACAAATAGCCAGTGTCATTGGTGGTTTCAGGTCAGATGCCACATTAATGTAATACTTGTATACTTCTGAAACTTTGTGCCATCCCTTTAAATATAAATATAATTTAGTTTGTAAGAAGCTAACCTTGTTATTTGTGCTGGTGGTAGACATCAGTCATTTATTTTTTACTGGGTCTTAAGCCTGTGAATCACTGCATTGAAGTATCTTCCATAAATGGTAAGGCATCACTGCTTGCTGCATCTTTAAGTGCATATTCTCTTACACAACAACTTCTTTTGACAATGTACTTATTGTGGCACACAATTTTATTTGTTTTTTTTACGTTTTGTAGTAATTCATTTGTGTTGGAGAGATCTTACAGACTTATATCGGCCAACAATGTGGTTTTGATTTCAAAACTTGATTTGAGTGAGCTGTGAGCTGTGAGCTCGGCTTTGGGCTGGTGTGTCTCTGTGTGTTGAAAAGTCTGAACGCTCGTGTGTATTTGTGCTGTGCCTGTGTATGTTGCCTCTGCCAGCATGTATTGAGTATTTGCACATGCAAGCCAGAACAAATTCATATGTTACCTCATCACATCATTTGCCAAAATGTACAGTGAGACATGCGCCGAGGCCAGGTAAGCTAAACAGAAACACACGCGTTAATTTTTTTTGTGATACACCCTGAAGTGATTGTGTCCAAGTCATACTTCAGTTGTCAAGAGACAGACAGAACAATCCAATTGGTTGTGTTACATAAATACAACATTATCAAATTCAAGATATTTTGGTTTCATTAGAACACTATCAAATAACTGTCAGACAATAATAGTTTCAGGACACGGCACGTCCGATTACAGTTACTGTTGTTGAATTATTGCAGTGAGCCAAACACATTTGTATGTGTACCTGCCTTTTAGCTAATATTGTAGCTTAATAATGCAACAAATCGCCACAAATTTATGTAAACTGCATCAAAATTAAAAAAATCTCTATCCATGTAAGATCAGGCCTGTCGACAGCAACATGTACAGTAAAACAATAATAAAATCATATATTTTGGAAAAAAATCCTTCTTGGAGGCAAAAACCTTTAATTTTTAACAAAGTAAACATCTATTTGCATTTTTTAGCATTACATGAGGCTATTTAAGTTTTTTTTTATATGTTTTATAAATAATGTGATCATTTATCTACTGTAAAAATCTTTTGTAATGACTAATGAATATTTTTTGCATTTTCTTTCAAGGGCCTGTGTTAACTTCCAGCTCTGTCCACATTGTGTGTATCCTGTTGCATTTTTTTTTCTTTTAGTTTTACCCTCCAACTTTGCTACAGTTTTCATTTTATTATAATATGCCACAGGAGTAATGGGCCTGAATGAAACTTTTTGGCTTTACTGGACACTGGCACTTTAAAACCATAGTTTACCCTTCAAGGTTGGAGCGCGGCCTCATTTTGGTTGTGCATTAGTTATTTTGACGCTACGGAGCCCACTGTGACTCACTGCTAACTGACATCCTGCAATGTTTTTGTGAGTCAATCACAAGAGAAGCAGGGTTGTGTGTGTATGTGTTTGCGTATGTGTAGCCTTCTGGCAGCACATGCAGGAGCAACCAGGCCTGAGTTTTAGTTCTTCAACTGGCAAGCTACAGTAGTTCTTTCTGAACATGTGCACACACACACACACACACACACACACAAAGATCTGCATGGAGGAACTGAGGTATTTATATGAACATGGCCCATTACACTGTCTGTCTTCTCTCTCTGGGCTCACTGCCCTCTTCCTTACTCCATCTGTATTTCCATGAGACTATTGATCTCTTTTCTTTTTTCTGTCTTCTTGCTCTGCATCCTTGTCTGGAGTTCATTATATTCATCCATAGTTTACAAAACACTGACAGTACAAACACTGAAATGCATGTTTCCTTGTGTACGTTCTGTGCAGTTTCTGTCCTCTTCTGTCTCTGCTGGGTTTTACTACAACAGACTGTTGTCAGTCTTTTTTAATTTTTGGAAGTAAATGGAAAAATTAGTTTTCATTAATTTAAATTGTCTTTAGTAGGATTTTTCTATCACTTCAGTAATGTGTCTCAGTATGAGGATCATGCTATACATGTATCATCGGTTGTGGTGTTCTTCTGTCCTCGTGTCCTCCCACAAGTGTCTCCTAGGAGCTGTTAGCGTCTCCTGTATTATGTGAAAGGCATCCATCTGCCGAGGTTTTCACTGCATCGCTTGGCTGGTGTGACTTATTGGAACTTTTTGCACTTTTCTCATTATGAGCTGTCAAACTTCATCACTAATGCCACTGGGGATGCACTTGGTGTATCTGCCTATGTGGCATTTTACTTATTTGAATGAATAATGAATAAGTCTTATATTATTGTATTACTTGATTTTAGGCCAAATTTAAAAATGAGAATGCAGTGGTTTAGAGTTTTTGGTTAAATCATTATGATGTCCCACAGAATAAGGTGCAGTAAACATGATATATGGATTTTGCTAAACACAGTGTCTCTAAAGTGTCCTCACTGGTAAAATAAAACATCTGTAAGCCAAACTCCCTCTGTTTTTTCTCTCTCCTTTCTCGCAGGTCTGTCAACGGCCAAGAGGAAGTTTGCTGACTCTCTCAACGACTTCAAATTCCAGTGTATTGGAGATGCCGAGACTGATGATGAGATATGCATAGGTGAGCTTGCTGATATGAAATCCTATACATTCACTGTGCCACAGCTTGTAAATAGACAGTAGACAATGCTGTGCCGTTTTGAGTCACCAAAATAGATCAGACATATCAACACTGATGTGTTTTTCACAGTCTCAAATTATGCGTCTGAACTGAGTCTGTTCTCTATCTGTTTTTAGCATCAAAGCTAAATTGAAATTGCACGAATCATCATTTTCACTGCCAAAATATTCCCTGACATTTGCTATAAATTCAAATAGAGCGATCGTTTTCTTGTTTTTTTCTTTGTCATTGTTCATTATCTCCCATAGATCACAGCTGGACTTTCTTCCAAAAATCCTGCTGACCCAAACCTAACACACATTGATGTACACCAGATTGTAATTTTTAAATCGATGAACTCATACAAATTCAGTGCTCATTTTTCATCCAAACAACCTGCTGTGAAACACGCAGCAGTCACCACACCCTCTGTCTGTGCAGGCTGCAGTTCCCACCCACCACTGTTTAACCATACCCTGCTATCTTTCCTGAACAGCTTGCTGCTTTAACTGGGCTGCACCACGGCCCTGTTGGTTTTATATGGTCATGTCAAAAGTGATTTATTCTCTGTGTTACAATGATTATTTCATTGCAAACAGATCTACATACATGCATTTCAGTTTAACAGAAATTATATTAATGAGCAATGTGAAAGTGGCCTAAAATATGTTTGCTGTCAATATCACATTTAATGTTATTGAGCTGAAAGATTTGACTAAAATGTGTGAGCCTTGCCGTTTTTAATGTATTCCCTACATAGTCCCAAAGTTCTTGAACTTCCCTGTTTTATATTGAACAGCGTAGTGTGTGTTCTGGAAGGAAAAAACTTTGTATGATTTTCTTGTGATGCGTGTACTTAACATGAACAATGAAGTGTGTGGGTGTGTGGAGTGTCAGACAGGGACAGAGGCGATTCAAGTGGAAACTCTGACCCAAAACAAAGATGCTGTACCTCACTTGCCAACAAGCTGGGAAACGAGTACTGAGCTGTTCTCAGCAACATACAAACTGATCTTCTAAATTGTGGTTTCATTTCCAGTTAATTACTCTGCTGTGTCATGACTTTAGAAACATTTGTAAGAGGTCCAAAAACAGAAACAAGCACCTTCAGCGCTGCTGCTCTGCTTGTGTGTCTCTCACCATAACTTTTTGAACCAATAAACTTGTTTCTTTGCTTCTTTCCTTCTCTGTGTGTCTTTAGCCAAGTCTCTTCAGGAGTTTGCAGCAGTCCTACAGAACCTGGAGGATGAGAGGACACGGATGGTGAGTGATCTGACAAGTTGTAAGAGATATTACACTGAAGGTGGTTGATGGTGGGAAGTGAGAGCTTTTTGTACGTAGAGCTTGATCTTGTTGGAAGTCATAGCAACAGGATTTGTCATTTAGTCCGCAGCCAACTTTCAGAAGCTACTTGGATGAGTAGTGAAATTTTACTAACAAGAAAGAAGTCCAGCTGCCATAGCTTAAATTCTAGGAAATCTCCCCTGACATCTTTAAGTTCATTCATCAAATTGATTCAAGAGCAAAGTAGTTTATATTCAGAATCTGGTAAATGATTTGTCTTTTTTCTGGCAGTGTATTACTTTGTCTGTACCTCTGCGACCAATGTGTCTTTATTGAACGTCTTTTGTTGCCTGCAGTTCTTTTCTATGTGTCTTCCCACTTACTCCAATCAGTCAAGGCAGATGGCCACCCATTCTGAACCTGGTTCTGCTGGAGGTTTCTTCTGTTAAAGGGGGGTTTTCCTCTCCACTGTCACCTAGTGCTTACTCAGTTGGGATTTGTTGGGTTTTCTACATAATTCTAGATAGTTGAATTGTTTATATTCTGGTGGTTCTTACATTGTAAAGTGCCTTGAGCTGACATGTTGTAATTTGGCACCAAATAAGTTAGATTATTCATTCATTCATTCATTTTCTATACTGCTTAGTCCCCGCAGGGGTCACGGTTGTGCTGGAGCCTATTAAGTTAGATGAATTAAACATAAAATATAAAATGTAAATTTAAAGATTAGGTAATACAGAGATGTGTATTTATTAATCTGTGACATGTGTTGGTGTGTTTGTGCCTCCAGATAGAGAATGCCAATGATGTGCTGATTATGCCACTGGAACGGTTCAGGAAAGAACAGATCAGTGCAGCTAAGGTAAGGAGGTAACACACAGTCACACGGTTGGCGACAAAAAATTTTTTCTGTACACATATACAGTGTACCAGTAACTATGTATGCATGACCTTAGAAACTTGGAGAACTAGAGGTGAAATTATCTGCACTCTCATTAACTCTTGCACCTCCACATCTGTACCACCTTGTTGGCATTTTCAAAGCTTTTTTGATTTTCAAAATCAAATCAAATCAAAAATTTGGTTTTATATATGCAGTACATCTGGTCACTGCTTAGTTAGTTATTTGAGTGCAGCCACACAGGGAAAAAGTCCGTACAACAGACTTGTAATAAAATAAAATACACACATGTCCCATATTGAGCATCTAACAAAGTCTGTGCTATCACTACATGACCTGGATAGGAGATTAGGACAATGCAATAATCCTGTCATAAATCACTTATTCCTCCTGGGGGTCTCAGAGGCCAGTGGGGCTCCCTCATGGCACAGCCACTGTTTCAGTGTTTCTTTGTACCCCAAGTGTGTATGGAAACATTGAACTTAAAGTAAAAGTAAAAGTAAGCAAGTAGATATACTGAAGGGTCACATACAAGATGTGCATCTAGTATGTGACACAACTTTTTTACTGTAAATATTGGGTCACGTACATGCTTTTTTGTTCGGATTTGCTGTTTGGTCAGTAAATATTGAAAAATAAGTGGTAGAAAACATTAAATTAAAAGATAAGTACTACAGTGTGGAGTTTTTGGGTAATCCCTTACCCCATTTAATAAGTATGTCATGTTTCAGTGTTTATAATCTCCTTACAGCAGAACATCATGCATTTACATAGTGCAGTCTTAACCTTAGACCCTACATGAGTAGCTACGGGGGTCCTCCTGATAGATATATGCACTATTAAATATGCTATCAGCGGATACTCTGCTAATCTATCATCTCATAGCAGGTCATTGTTTGATTGTGTGACATGGTGACCGGATTAACAAGTGAATGCATAATCTCTGCCCATATACTAATCCCAGTTTAGCCCTAAAATAACTCACCACATCTTTGACTGGTACAGTTTCACCTGGTCCTGAAGCTGCAGAACTGGCACCATCTAACACGATAGACGTTTTAGCAGAATTACTGTGATTAGATAAAAACCTGCTTTATCCCGTTCACTGGGGAACTGATGCCAATCAGAGATGGTCTCACAAATAATTCAGTTCTCTTAATTCGACATGCACTGCAAGTATAGTCAGCACACTGCTTTTCAAATGGAATGTTGCTTGTAATGTGAAGCCAATTCTTACAATATTAGAAGAAATATTTAACGAATAAAATCTCTGAAATTATCTTCACTTCAATTATCTTGAAAATTGGTGTAACTAAGTGTAAGATATGTGTAAGTTTATCTGTAAAATTACATCTTAGGCAGTAGTATGTTATCCTTTCCTTTTTGTTGTTTGTGTGAATTTTTCTCATGAATTTAAGTTCAAATAACCTGTTTAGACTGAACTATTACATTTTTAGATGGGTGTGGATTCATCAGCGTTTTAGTATCTTTGCATCATACAGGACACAGCGGATGCTGCTTTTGTTGAGGATATTGTTAATAATTAATTACATTATATTTCTTTTGTTTGTGAAATTTGATACTCGCAGTATGTTGAACAGTTCACAGGGAGTAATGGTGTGTTGGCATGAAGTTATAGTGGAATGTCATAGTATGGCAAAGACATGATGGAGCAGTAGAGTCTGGAATCTGGTGGTAGTTTATAATCCTGTCTCAAAACCTTTATTCAGCTTGACTCTTCTGGAAGAAGAAGGAAAAAAAAAAGTCATCAGTTGTCAGGTATTACTATGATGACATTGCCACCTGCTGGCTGAGGATAGAAATAACTCAAAGTGAACCATTTAAAAATGCTTTTACATTTTTACCAAAGATCCAGAAAAAAAAGATTAATAGAAAACACAATATTTACTGTATAATCTCTAGGTAATACACAACCACAATACCTGTCAGCCTTTAACTCTGCCTTTGCTAAATGTGCAGAGAATTTGTGTAGGAGACAGCGTCCTGATGTCATTACACTGACAGAAGTACAGTTTTAAACAAATGCACTTTCTCTTTTTTATATCCTTATTCTTCGTTAAATATATTTTTAAAGTGAGGAAACAGGAATGGGAAACAGACAATGAAGCTTCTTTAAGCTGATTTTTAAGCATTTGTAGTTGAAATGATGTCATGAAGCAGATAACGAGGGAGATGCATGGAAAATAGCAGAAGTGGGGATATCCACAACAGAAGGCTTGTTGTTTAGAGGAATGTTCATCATCTCTAATGCGTTCTGCAGCTGCTGTCAGTTCCTCCTCTGGCCCTGGGGACTCTACGTATTGTTGAAACAGGCTTGGCAATGAAAACACCTGTCTCATGTGACTGCAACAGTAGTTGACATCACTGACCTGGGAGTTTTCTGGCACTTTTATTTCCTCCGCAAGGTAGAAGAGGGGAAAACTAATTCACACAAGCACAATTAACCAGACAGGACAATGTGACAGATGAAGACAGTAAAGACATCATCAAAATGCAAAAACATCCTCTAAATCCACAAGTGCTGCAGTGCTGCCCATTAATGAAGTCTAGATTAATAGACGTTTTTACACTTTATATATATTTAACGATTAATTCTGGTTTCGATGAAAAGGGGCTATTGAAAAGAGATATTAAAAGGACAGCTAACAGTGTAAGGGATAATTATAGCACAAACTAGCTTCATAATTCCCTGTCCAGTGTCAGTAAAGTCAAGATGGAGATACAATGCACACTGAGAGCTCTGTGGGAACCACAGGGCAGATTGTAAGGCATCAACTTTTACTTTGGTTAGTATTTTTGTCTTTTACCCGATTAAATGATGAACAAAGTGTAAAATGTTAATGTAAATGTACAACTTGCTAATGTCTTGTTCTGTTTTCAACAACAGGCCACACCCCCCAAAAATGTTCTGTTTGCAATCATATAAAAATAAAAAGCAAGACAAAAGTCGACGAGCTGGAATCGGTTAATGTGACATTTTCTTATCACAAATAATAAGTTCACTTAAGGATACTGTACAAATATCAGATGTTTTAAGAAGCAGTTTAGATTCCTTCTAAAGGTCCAGTCCTGTCATGTTATAAGTTTTGGATAAAGAAAAGCAATAACCTGAACAGGCCAGGGCAGAGATACAGTAATAATACCCTGGGGCCCCTCTGACAGATAGAGCCCCACCCTGACCTGCCCTGTTCTGTTTACGTGTTCACTTCTAACGTCTCCTTTCCCCCTCCCTCTCTTTACTGATGTCCATGTCTCTTTTTTCAGCTGGCTTGAATTAGATTAAAGTTTAATGATGCCTTATAATCACTGTATAACCAGTAGAGCATGGTCACAAAAGAAAGGCCTGCTTTGTGTGTGTGTGTGTGTTTTCCTTTTAGCGTCTCTTGATCTTCTTGGACCGAGAGACACTTTATCCTCTCCAGCAAACTAAAGAAATGCACACCCTCCTCTATCTGTTCCTGCTGTCATCCATTCACCCATCTGTCTCTTATGTCAGTGATCTCACCCACTGATGAAACGCTCTGTCGTTTTATAAGCAGCTGTGCTCCCCGGAGGAACAATGTCAAACTCAACACATAAATATGTGAAAAAAGAAGTTCAAATTAAATTAAGTGTGCCTTGTTCTCTGTTCTTAAAACCTGCTCTTCATTCAGTTTTTCCCAACTACACAAGGGCTATGCTTGAATGCATATGTATTGACTGATCAAATTATTTGTGCATTGTGCACTTTGTTAATATGATGAAAATTAGATTATGTGTTTATTTATATCACAGAAATGAGTTGGTTCATATAAAGTTTGATTATTCTGGCATCGATTTATTTATTAATTTTTTTAAATCTGTTGCAGGAAGCCAAGAAAAAGTATGACAAAGAGACAGAGAAGTATTGTGCAGTGCTGGAGAAGCACCTTAGCCTTTCAGCAAAGAAGAAAGAATCACATCTGCATGATGTAAGATACTGTGCCTGAGTTTACAACTTTATATTTCCCACATACCTGTAATAGGGTGAATTTCTCATATTTTCTATAAATATCAGCTTGTCATTTTTCTCTAATTGCTTCCTTTTTGCAGGCTGACAACCAGGTTGATAACGTGCGGCAGCATTTCTATGAGGTTTCTCTGGAATATGTCTTCAAGGTGCAGGAGGTCCAAGAGAGGAAGATGTTTGACTTTGTGGAGCCTGTAAGATGACACCTTTTTATGTAATATGTCTATTTTTAAACACATGGTCTTCTTCAGCATACATTTATTTACTTTGACATATCCATAGTTTCTTCTCTGTGCAATTATATTTGTCTGGCAAGCTGTTGGCAAGCTTGGAGGTTTGGTGCCTTGCTTCAGGGAACCTTAGTGGAAGATAATGTAGCACAAATACCACACAAACCTGACTTTTAGCTCTGCAGGAAGGAACAAAATAGGTCTAATTCACTACATTTGTTTTAGGTTTTGCCATTTTAAATGTTTAATTTTCTCTTTGTCCTGTGGCATTTGATCTGGACCCACTTGTCTCTCCACATCTTTCACATCCTCGCCTCTCTCCTCTTCTCTTCTTTCTTCTGCTTTTTCACCAACTCACCTGTGTTTTCTCCACTTCTCCTTTTGCATTTTCTCTCCCACTTCCTCCAAATACTCAACCTTTTCATCCTTCTTAACATTTATATATTTTCCTCTCGCTTGTCCTTTTCTCTTTTGTCATACTGTGCATGCACTTTCATTTCCCCTCTTCTGTATATGTCCTTGTAATGTACCTTCACTGCCTTCACTGTCTTGCTGTTTCTATTTTCCCTCAGCTGTTGGCGTTTCTCCAAGGCCTTTTCACCTATTATCACCACGGCTATGAGCTGGCAAAGGACTTTAACCACTTCAAGACGGATCTCACCATCAGTATACAGAATGTAAGGTCAAACAATCAACGTAACGTAAGCCCTGCACATGAAATCACAGTTTCACAACTGTAAAACAATGTGTCTGTAATAATACAGCAGTCACAGACCTACTGATTTGTTGTGTCTGTCCACCAGATATGTATATTTTGACCAACAGTAGGGAGGGGCCTCTGTTTTTTTAAATGAAAGATACATGTAATTTTCTTTTGAGTGATATCCCACAATTCAAAATAAGGGTACTGTGCCTAAAACCTTCAAAGGCCATACAGAAAATACTCCAAATGTTAACTGAAGTGTGAGAGGAACTGAGAAATATGTTAATCAAAGAGTCATCTACAAAAGGCATTTAATAACAAAAGGGTGCACACAACCTTATAAAACAACAGAAAAATGCTTTTATTCCTACTCTAGTGTTTGTTAATGTTTTTTTAAATTGGTAAAACTTCAAATATTCAAAGGTAAATCAAGTGACATAATGTTTTTTTTACTATATTTGTCAAGAAATATAGTAAAATAGTTAAGTAAAAGTTCTGCTGTTGCGAGTTAAGCCTTCTCAGGGTCAGAAAACTTGATGAAATGCATAAGGTGTGTGCCTGTTTTCCTTTGTGTTTGGACAGACGAGGAACCGCTTTGAAAGCACGAGGTCTGAGGTGGAAAGTCTGATGAGGAAGATGAAAGAGAATCCACATGAACACAAGAGTGTCAGCCACCACACCATGGAGGGATACCTGTTTGTACAGGAGAAGCGTACGTAACAGCCCACTTCTGTGTGTGTTTGCGTGTGTTACATTTTACAATGAGGTCACAATTCAGCAACAATTTACAGTGTTGCAATACCATGGAAACATGAATGAATCTGTGTGTGTGTGTGTGTGTGTGTGGGAAGACTACGTGCATTTTAGAGCCGCGTGGTTTGGATCTTACTCACATGTATTTATAGACACACACACACACACACACACACACACACACACACTGATAGAGCAGCAGAACAAACAAACCGTAATGAACCTACCGTTGATGAAGTCCAGTCTGATCTGCTGGAGACGTGACAGCAGCTCTGACCGCGTGAGGTTACCATGGTAACATATCTAGCTCTAAAACAGCCCTAAGACTTTTTTTTTTCACCTGTCTGCCTCTGTTTTTGTTTTTCTCAGACTGTTTAACATCACCATGTTGTCTTGTCTTTCTTCTCTTGGGTTTTTTTTAATTTTAACCTCCTAACTCTTGTCTTCATTTGTCTTCATATCTTTCTTTCTTTCTTTCCCACAGGATCGTTTGTATCTAGCTGGGTGAAGTATTACTGTACGTACCATCGTGAACCCAAGAGGGTCACCATGGTACTATTTGACCCTAAATCAGGAGGGAAAATGGTGAGTACATCTGGTCATTTAAATATAGTATACAGATAAAGTCACAGTGTCACCAATTATTGTTACTAATAAATAAAATATGAGATTTGCATAGACTTTTATAGTGTCAAGTGCATGCAAACACTCACACCTAAGATGAACCTCATTAGCAGTTGGTTGTTCATCCCACTGGACTGATCTTCAGTGCTCAGTACCTGACAAACTGTCATAAGATCTTTCCAAAGAATCTACAAAGTTTTTTGGCAAGAAATCATGAGCAGAAAATGTCAGTACTTGTCTATCAAGACAACACTTTTTCCTACAACAGCACCATTAATAGATATGAATTCAGTGTCAGTCTGTGATGAAACAATGCCCAAATCTTTCAGGTTAAACTCCAAAATGTCATTGTAACACCAATGTGCTTTGTTATTCATAGATAATTTTTTAATATTAATGTCTTTTCTTTTCTTAGCCAGTCTGTTGAGTTGAGAGAATTTTTTTCTTCTCATCATGGGGAGAGCAAGAAAAACGCTGTAACTGCTTCTGTTATACTGTGATGCCTTTTCTCTCTTTGTCAGGGAGACGAGGAGAGCTTTATTCTCAAGTCGTGCACCAGAAGGAAGACTGACTCAATAGAAAAAAGATTCTGTTTTGATGTGGAGGCTGTGGACAGGTCAGCGAGTGTGTGATTTCACTGCATGTGTCTCTCGTTTACATCATGGATTTGAACAGGATGAAGAATTTCTATCCAGACATTTTTTTTCCCATCTGTTTTCACATTTCCATAATAATGTGGAATTCAGCAGCAGCAAAGGTCGGCGTGTTTCTGAGGACATTTTTGATAATGTATCATACCTACATAAAACTGTCCTCTTTTTGGTTTCATGAATTACAGCAAATTTGCATTTTGATCTGTCACATACTTAGAGGTACATAATGCACTGATAAACTTAAACACAAAAAAGTCTCATTGTGAGCACAACTTACAGATTGTACTGTACACCTCACTAACCATTACTGTGGGACAGTGATGCAGCAACAAGTCCAAAATCACCAGTGAACTCACAACTATGAAGATTCTTGGGCAATAATAATGTCCTTCACTGCCAGTGGTTTCAAATATAAAACCTTAGTTGGTTGATAAATGTGTCTCTTATGAATGGATTGTAGTCATAAATCATTTTTTTTATGACTCATGCTAGCTTTTATATTGATGATGTGATGGCCACTGCTATTATATTCATCAGACATGGTGGCTGTCACACACTGTGAGTTATATGAAATTGCTGGATGGTCAATGTCATTCAGAAGGTATCACAATATCTGGCTTTGCTACCAATATACAGTACAATGATACCCAACACAATGTTATATATCTGAGTCAAGAACAAGAGAATTTCTGTCTCTACTTGTGTCACACTTGCAGTGCATTAGATTTTGGTTTCAGAAAGCATTATCCTAGCATGATAATAGAAAATCTTTACAAAATAGACACAAGCATCCTATGTAAAGTGTAAATGTTGTCCTCTTACTTAAATGTACATCAAACACATTTTCATATTATACTAAATTAACCTGAGTAAATACAAAATGCAGTTTTTAAATAATGATTTCATTTATTAAGTGAGAAAAGCTGTCCAAAACTGCCTGGCCCTATGTGAAAAAATAATTGCCCCCTAAACACAATATCTGGTTGTGATACCCTTGGCAGCAACAACTGCAAATTCAACTCAGTTACTGTATGAAAGTAACTGAGTCTTTCACTTGCTGTGGAGGAAATGTTACCCACTCTTTCTTGCAAAATCTTTTTAAGTTTAGTCACATTGGATGATTTTTTAGCATGAACAGCCTGTTTAAAGTCATGCCACAGCATCTCAATTGGATTTAAGTCCAGATTTTGGCTAGACCACTCCAAAACCTTAAGTTTCAGAGGGGGACTTGCTGATGTGTTTTGGATCATTGTCCTGCTGTACAATCCAAGTGTGCTTGAGCTTGACAACATGAACTGCTGGCCAGACATTCTCCTTCAGGATTTCTTGGTAGACTGCAGAATTCATGGTTCCATCAATTATTGCAAGTCGTCCAGGTCCTGAAGCTGCAAAGCAGCCCCAGACCATCAAGCTACCACCACCATGTTTGACTGTACTTTATGTAGGCTAGACACTTTTTAGGACGTTCACCACTGTTCCAGGTTTTCTCCATTTGTGGATACTGGCTCTCATTGTGGTTTGCTAGAGTCTCAAAGCATTAGAAATGGCTTTGGATTCCTTTCCAGACCAATACTTGTCAATTACTTTGCCTCTCATCTTTTACTGAATTTCTTTAGATCACAGCATGATGTGTTGCTTTTGATCTCTTTTAGTATGCTTCACTTTTTCAGACACCTTCTATTTTAGTGATTTCTTGGTTCAACGGGTCTGGCAGTAATCAGGCCTGGGTGTGGCAAGTGAAATTGAACTCAGCTTTCCAAAAATTGTGGTTAATTCGAGATGTACCAAGAGGGTGGTAATTACGTTTTCCACATTGGACATATTTTCTTCCTTAATAAAGGAAACCATCATGCAAAAACTGCATACTGTGATAAATATGCAAAGTAAATAAATAATAATAGGAGGGGGCAAATACTTTTCACTGCAGTGTAGCTCTGATCAACTGTAGGAACATGAGGTGTTTTTATATGGTGTACTTACAGGTAAGATACACAGGGGGGCGCTGTTGATCTCAGTGACGCTCATTTGATTTGGACCTAAAGCTGTTTGTCCTCTCAGGCTCAGCCCCCTGCGGTGCTTTGCTTTCCACACACCCACTTGTCATCTTATTCCCTCCCCCTGCCTTTCTGCTCTTCCTGAACTTCAGCCTTCCCTGATCAAATCAACTCACCTTGACAGGAACCATCTCAGCCTTATTATTTCGTGTTCTTCCATTTTCGTTTTATTTGCGTTTGATTTATTGGTGTGTCTCTAAAGTTGTACTGTATAAGAAAAGCAGGTAAAGCATCTCCTCTACAGTTGCATTTGCACATGCACACTGTGTTGGTTGTTGTTGCAGACAGGCATAAATGCACTTACATGTGAGCCATTTTGTAAACTTGTATCATCCCATGTACAGAATATGACTATGTGTATGATTGTGTGACGTGTTATCATGGTTGAAAGGCAGTGTGGAGGAAGTGCTGCAGTGGTGACAGCTAAAGATGAGTGCACTGCCAGTGACAGACTGTATAAGACTGGGATAGACATTAGTAATAGGGCATGTGTGTGTGTGTGTGTGTGCCTGTGGTATCTTATATCAGGGTGATAGCTGCTTAGTTATAGGAATCCAGTTTGGATTTTCTATGAATTTCATACATATTCATTCATCCATGTGAGGTTATTGTAACTGGACTTCTTTCTAACTAGTTCTTCCAAGAAAGAAGTCCCGTTCCATGACTCAACATCTAGACAAATCACTGTTTTGTTTTAGATTAAGAACAAATTGATTTTGTCAGTTTCTGTTTATACTGGAAATTGTTACTGTAGTGATACCACTGGAACCTATTAATGCTATTGAATAGCTATGAGATTTTAGTGCAGAGATCATTCTACGTACATCTGTTCACATGAGGAGCCTTTTAAATCATTTACTCTCTATCATATGTATCATATGTATTTTTACTAATGTATACATACATACATACAAAATGTATCTTTCTGCATTTTGAACAGTATTTGTTAATAGCATTTAACAGAACATATGCCACTGACCTTGCTATTTCATAAGCTGACGTGCCTTTTTCCATGTGTGTGAAGGTCGGGAGTGATCACTATGCAGGCGCTGTCAGAAGAAGATCGCAGGTTGTGGATGGAGGCCATGGATGGGAGAGAACCGGTAGGTTACCGCTGCTGTTTATCTAAAAAACAAAGAAGATTGAAAGGTGAGGCATGCATACTAAGCAAAACAAGAGCTTCAGCATTTAAAATAATGTTTGGAGTGTTTGTCTGACTACTTTGTTACATGCACTGAGAATTATTTGTCACCCGCTAATTGAAAACAGAAGTATTCAATCAATATGGAGTCCTGGTGTAAAGGATGAGGAGGTGAAACAAAGTGATTAATTGTATTATAAAGGAAGTGGAAGTTTTCCCTAATATATTCTTTTAGTTAGTTCAGCTGCTTTAGATCAGCATGCATGTCAAACAATGAAAAAAATGCTGCATGGTAAGTCTAATTTGGGACATGCTCACAGCTCATGCAGTTTACAGTAAATAATGATCAGACATACTGGACTGTAATATCATGTACTGTAGTAAGGTAACAACCCAAAAAGCATTGGGAGTCATTGTACCATAGCTTATTGTGTTCTTTGTTTTCCCTTTACGAAAGGTGACCAACAGCCAGTCTCTTAAACACTTTGTTTATGCCTCCTTAATATAGCTCTTTTGTGCTGTGGGTTTAAGTGTGTGTGTGCGTGTGTGTGTGTGCATTTGTTATTGCAGATTTCTACACTGTGGTTTAGTCCTGTTCATGTCCCAACACCTACCTCATCCTCATAACTGCATTCAGACATGCAGTGGTAATCAGCATCAAAAAACCCACTGCAAGCTTGAATAAGAAGTAGCTCCTCAGATGATCAAGTCAAGTCAAAAGTCATGTTGATGTTTCACAGCTGAAATCTTTCCTGCCTTCTGTTGTTAAGAGAGTACTGTGTCTGCTCCTTTACCTTCACCTTGGTAGTCAATACAAACTAATTGCTAAAGCCACCTTTTAGATTAGAATACACTGGATAAATTGTTTATGTATCTACAGTAAATTAAGGATTTTAGTGTCATGTTGACTGTTCATGTAATATACAAACATCCTCTGCTACATTAGACCAACTTTTGTTTTTGCATTTGCAGGTGTACAATCTGAACAAAGACAACCAGGCCGAAGGAAGTAAGTAGTTTTTATATTTTGCCAGATAAGGTTTAACAACTAAAATGTCGTTACTATTTCTAAAACCTTTCGAGGTGTCACTGTGATGCTTATTTTCTATTCGTCTCCTGCTCTGTCAGTGGTCCAGCTGGATGTCACCGGATTTAACGTGATGAAAAAATTCATCTATGCTGTAGACACTCGAGGTAATTTAATTTTAGATTCTGTGAAATTTCTGCTTCTTTAGTGTATTACACTGCACAGATCTGCATAAGGCTAGAGCTACATTTCCACTATGTGCATCATAGAAATGTAGCTCTTTAGGTTTGTGTACCACATAAACTGTTGGTAGCAGAGCTTTGAAATGAGTCAAAGAATAAACCCTGCTTATCTAGATGTCTACTCTCCACTGACATTTTTCTAAAATGTCACAGAAAATAGTTCATGGTAAAGTATCATCACAAAGTATTGCCACTTTCATTGCTGGCACATTAATTCCAACTCTGTCTCCTAAAAAGTACGTTCCTATACAACTAAAAAGCAACCCGATTATGTTTTCCTGACAAACGTTTGCCACTGGATTACGTTTTTGGAGCTAAAGTATTTTGAGAATGAAAGAAACGTCACACTTACACACAATTGATTCTCAAGGAGGCGGTTAGGGTGGATGGTGGGCATACAACACGCAGGCACTCTGCAGAGCTGAGTTTAAGACCAGACTCCTGTGTGAGGTTAGGTTTAGGCATGAAAAATACTTTGGTTAGGGACAGAAACACATAATATTTGTATTTACATTTTTATGCAGACGTGTGCGAAATGATCTGTTAGATTTTTCCCTAATATCCAGCCCACAATCTTTCCCTGACCCTAACCCAGTGCTCTGAGTGCCGGTACCCAACCATAAAACACTTTCATAAGGCTGGAGTTATATATCGACTAACCAGATATTTTAGCTGAAGAGAAAACCTGATGTTGTAGATCAGATAATTTGGCTTACAAAAATCCGTTGCCTGTGGACATTTAATTGATATGTTAAGGATCAACGTATTTGTGACTTGTCATTTACATTAATTGTGAACATATGGTCATTATGTTGACAGAAACGTAATCCTGTTGCACATACATTTGTCAGGAAAACGTAATCGGGATTGTATTTTAGGAATATCATTTGTAAGACCATGTGTTTATCACCAGCTGAGATTATTCTTTATATGATTGATGTGTTAAAATAAAAATGCCACAAATATGAATGTTATAAATATGACAAAATGTAAATTTACTTGCTGGATTTTACTGAAATAATTTATCATTGCAGTAAACCTGCCTGTGTATTTTCTCCACACAACATTTTAGATTTGAGCAGTTAAATTTTTCCTTCCAACTTGACATGCTATCTTTGGGGAGTGCCAGGCTTAAAAATCTTTGGTGTTTGTGTTTCCTGAGGTAACCGCTCCTCTCCTCTTGCATCTAGGTATCGATGAGCAGGGCTTGTACAGAATTGTCGGCGTGAACTCTAGAGTACAAAAACTACTGAGCCTTGCTATGGGTAAACACAGAAGTTCACATATCTAAAACTGAAAGTAAAATCTGTGTTCTCCCCTGTAATAAAATGTTTTTTTGTTTAGATCCTAAGACATGCGCTGATGTGGAGCTGGAAAATCCAGAGTGGGAGATTAAGACTATCACAAGTGCCATCAAGCACTATCTCAGGTTTGTGTGAATAAAAGTTTGAATTAATTAAATTATTGAAGCATTATAGCATGTTGCTGTTATTTTCTCTCTTAGTATTAGGTTATTTTATAATCTATGTACCTGTATATTTATTCATACAGTATGTCCTACATTTACCTTTTAAGCCCATTTTAGGTGTAATTTTTTAATAAACTCTTATTAACCCATACATTGATTTTAGCACACATTTGTTTCACCAGTGTTACACTTCATATTCACACCCTTACATGCAATTATGCACTCAGAATACAATCTTTTACGTTTCCTGCTGGTCCCTGTATAGCAGGTGACATTTAAATGACTTCCTCGAGAGTATCTGAACAACCGGTAATGTGGGAAAGATCAGGATCACAAATGCGGGAGGCCAGGGACAGGCAGTTAAGTGGAAGTGAAATGCATGGATGGAAAACGAGTGGTAGCATTCAAGCTGTGCTCAATTTACTGTTCCTGACTGTTCCACACTAACACACAGCTACACACACATGCAGTTCACCAGCACATAAATGGAGAGATCCACTGAAAGACCTGCAGTGTCTGTACTCACACACAATACATGCAAAGAATTTACAGCATCAGGCATCATTGTGAACCAGTAGGAGACATTGAATTCTTCAGGCAGCAGGAATAAACTGATGTCCAGCTGTGTAAGATGGCACGATGGAGAAGAAAGACGAGCATTAGAGCAGTTCTCATCCACAACAGTTGCTTTTTCTAAGCTGATATTCTCCGCCTCACATGTCCTTGTTGGTGTTTTCAGAATGTTGCCTGCACCTCTCATGACGTACCAGTACCAGAGGAGCTTCATCAAAGCTGCTAGTGAGTATTTACCTTAAGCGTGTCTTATTCGTCTCTCGCATGTGAGTTTTGTTGGGCAGAACATAAGATAAGTATACTGGGATTCACCTTGGATTAAGAAGGATCATATGATTCACACAGAGCCTGTATCCATATGGCAAACTGCTAAGCAGGAGAATCATAAACGATTATGTGATTAGTGATTTAAGTGGTTTTGGGAGAATGAGAAATCACCTCATGAATGACTTTGTAACTTGCTCCCAAACCAGTTGTAAATTAAGGGATCAGCCGCTAAGACACCAGGACACCCACTGTGCCACCCAGGATCCTCTGTCTGTCCATTTCCTTTGGTAGCTGAACCCTCTGACTGTGCCACTTTATGTTGTGTGAAGAACACAGTGTGTTACTGACTTGCTCTGTGTAGAGTTTTCATTGAGTTTTTGTAAGAGAGAAGCTGATCTAAAAGTGAAAACTTAGAAACCGCTTTGTGTTGTGAGGTTTGGTGGGTCACACAGCAGCTGCAAACTTACTTATTTTGTTCCAGCACCTGATGTTTGTGGTATATTGAATGAGGAAAAATAATTTCATTTTCAAAAAACATTAATCTGTCATGAAAGCAGTAGTCAGTGCAGTCATTTCAGTGCATTCCAGTGTTCTTGTGTGGCTCCTAGGCAACAAAATAAACTTTTGCAAGCACACGCTGTAATAGCATAGTTTAATGGTTTGTATTCCTTGGATTTGTCTGGATCGGTTTGATATAATTTACTTTTGCAAGGCCTTTTTACCTTGACTTTGTATGATTTTTCTTTGCTGTCGCCTTACCTTCTTTTTATAGAAAGCTTAAACATTTAAGTCATTCAATAAGCGCAGGTGCAGTTTGATCTAATCCAGTTTATTTTACAAGCCAGACCTGTTTTCTTTGTTAGTCAGTGGTTAAACCTCTAGAAAGCTAAACTGACAGAGGAAGTAACTCAAGGAAATAAACATTTCTCTGGCACAACTTTCAAGACATGGTTCTACATTGAGGTCAATTGAGGAAAAAATAAGGAAAGTGTGATGATGTGTTTTTGAGGCAAAAACACTTCCAAGTTCCTAGCTTGACTTGGAACCCCCATGCCGTAGTGCAGGGTTTTGCAATAATCATAAAATATAGCACATGCTTGCCTGCAGTTTGTATAAGTGTTAAGATTTATGTGTCTCATCTCACCACTTTTCTTCTTCTAACCCTACCGTTTCTTCTTCTCCTACCATTCAGTTTGTGTTTTTGTGGGTTTTTTTGCATGTCACAACTTAGTGTCAATGCACATCTGTAACAAAATGTCCGCATGTGAGAATGCACTTTTGTATTTTTTCCAAGGCAAGGGGGTTTTATGAGGACAGCGTCCTTAGTTGAACTCCTTCTTTCAGCTCCTACTTTCTCCTCCTCTATTTCACGCATCCTCTCCAGCTCCTCCCATCATCACGCTTACAAACCGTCCTCCTCCTCTAGTTTCGTCTCGACTTACTCTTTGCCATCCCAGGCTTCTCTGGTTTAAACAGACAGCAGAGGTGAAGGTAGAACAAAAAAGATGAAATGGACTGGAAGAAAGGGGAGTGGAAGAGAGAGAAAGAGGAGGGAGGTGCCACCTGGATTTCAGATACCTGCTTTTGGCATGTGCCAGCGACAAAACAAACATACAGCAATAACTCTGTCTCTGGTTAATGAGTTCACCAGGTTTTCATTCTTGACCACCAAGGATATTAAGCAAACACTGACTTTTATTTACTTTTTTGCCTTGTAAACTGGTACCTAAGAGAAAGACATGAAAGAATAAGATGATAACGTACTATAAAATTAATCTGTCAATCTTCAGGTTGACATTGAGAGTCTAACCTGAATAACAGACATTTTTCACAGACTTTGTGAGATCTTACCTCTCTTTTCAAGCAACAGTGCTCGAGATTCTTTTGGGAAAAAAACACAACAACAAAACAGTATCACGAAAAAATGTCTCCATCTGCCATCATTATTTATATCAATACAGCTTGTACTGTAATATAAACCTATTTTTTTGGCACACAAACCTTGAAGGCATATATCTAGAGAGATTATTTGTAAGATGATGTAATAGTACATGTGCACACTGTACACAGGCAATTTCAAGAAAGAGCACGTTAAGAGTATGAACAAAATCCAAAATTGGCCAACAACAGCATGTTTCCACTTAACAGAAATCCTGCTGTCAATAACAGCATAGTTAATATTTTAGATTTTCTATGTGTGCTCAAATGTGTTTAAGCTGGCACAAAACTAAAAAATCGAAGATTTACTTGTTCTCCATTCTGGGGAAAAAACACAACACACGACTCTATGATATAAAATTTTCATGCCTGTAAAAAAATGCTGCAAATACAAAGCTCACTGTAAATGAACTGTCACAGTAACACCTGCAGCAACAATTTATTTTGTTTATGATGTGTCTAGCATTTAACCCCCAAAATAGCTTTTTACTAACCATGACTTAGACGTTAGTATTTGCTATAGAATAGAAGTTGCCTTTGGAGTTGCATTCTTGGCTATTTTAAGCCAATTTATAGTAAGTGTACATGTAAGTGGTCAGTAGTGGCAAAAAAACTAATTGTGTTAGAACGCCTGTTGGATCCTTGTGACTTTACACAAAGTTAGATGCTCTTCTGAGGATAACAAACTCACACAGATCAGTTGCTATGACAGAGACCATTTTGCTTTCACCATATATCTTTGAATGAGTAAATCATGTGACAGTATGAGTGGGAAGAAATGTTTAAATACTGCAATCAGCAGTAAAGCAATCTACTGCTGAATTAAACCTTAAGAAGCTTAAGAAGATTAAAATGCACAAATGAGGGGTTTACTGCTAAAATGGTGGGTGTGGAAATCTTTAGAGGAGGCCACCTGAAATGGTGGCTAACAAGTGCAGCTAAAACAGACCAACAAGTTAAAGCTGGTTAGAAACAACGTCAGATTGAGACACTAATGAAATGCACTGTTTAAAACATTGGATGTAATTTACTAGGTATTCTGATCCCTTTGATGGCTTGATTAGATTTTTGAACTGCTTCCAGAGATGTACAGTAAGAGAAATTGATCACAAATAGTGTTACCGTCCTCTGCTGCATGAAATTCAAACCAGTGCTGCAAATGTGGTTTAAAAGGGCAACAGAATTAGAAGAATAAAGAGCAGACATGGCGCATCAACGTCTCTGTCGCCAAATAGAGGCAAAGCTGAATCTCAGAGCACCTGAACTTTAAGGTCAAGAAAAGAAGGAGGCTGAGTTAATGCAAAATAAATTTAGAACCTAAACAATTGTAGGGTGTCTGCAGGCCTAATGGTGAAGTCATTACAACCACATACTGGGATTGCTATATCCACACACCCCTCTTCTGCTCTCCTCCCTTGTTTTCTGTGCCTCTCAAAGACAAAGTGCCGAACATATTGCACTGTTTTTCTGCAGCTAATAAACTCCTAAAACCGCACGACACTTTCGTTATTTTGGTAGCTTTCTGGTTAGTTAGACAGGTTGGTACAAAAGATAGGATTTATGTAACGGTTGAATCATATTTAACTTGGTGCTTTGTATCCCTCCTGGGATTTAGTTGGATTACTGGAATTTAATTCCAGAGCATAGTATGTACCTGAGTTATGACTTGTGGTTAGAATGAAGTGTGTGCTTCAGCATAATGTGGGTGAAGTAGTGGACACCTGAAAGGTCATCATAAGTAACAATTCATGCGCATGCATCTGTGTGGGTGTAGTGGATGTGCATATGCATTTAAGGTCTTTGATTTTTTTTTAATGTATGTCTGTGTTCTTACATAGTTTTTGTTTTTAGTGTTTGTGATTTATGTGAATCTGTTAAATATTATTATTATTATATTGAATTTGCAGCACTTTGCGTCTCTATATGTACGTATAAGTATGTGTGTAAGTGTTTGTGAATGTTTGGTCTGTATTCATTGTGTTTATGACAGTTTGGGTGTGTATATGCTGGAGCTTGTCGGCCCTGTTAGTTAAAAAGAGATGTGTGTGTGTGTGTGTGTGCGTGTGTGTGCCTGTGTATGAGATACTGCCAGTTGTGAGTGTATTGCCTGGCGCTGACAGCCAGGGCCCTGAGGGTTGATCTAGTGTGAGGCTGCTGTCATCTATTTATCGACTTACTCTGGGGCTGTGACTTATTATAGTCATTTATTAACAACAGGTCTCTCTGCCTGCCTGCCTGCCCGTCTACCTGGTAATAGCCAGGACACAGAACTTGTCCAGTCTGCAGCAGAATTAAACTCTCAGTGACCAAAACAACCTCTGTGTTTGAGTCTAATTTACGTCTCCCTCTACCTGTCTTGCCTGTCCAGGAGGAATATTCTATAGTCTATATGTGGAATATTATATATTACTTAGTGATGATAATTATCTGAAGCCTCAGTCAGGTCCGATGTTTTTCTTTTCAAATATATTTTTTTCTTTCGGCTTATCCTGTTACCCCGGTCGAGGTCCGCAGATTGATTTGGCACAGGTTTTATGCCTGATGCCTTTCCTGACGCAGCCCTCCCCAGTTGCTGAGCTTGGTCCTGGCACTCAGAGTACTGGCTTGTGCAAGCGCAGTAGCTGGGGTGGACATTGTAGGGGTTCAGTATCTTGTCCAGGGATACTTTTACATATGGCAGTAGCAGGTTCGCCAACCACCAACCTTTGGGTTTAGAAGCGACCACACTATCAACTGCTGCTCTGCTTCTTTTCTTGTTTTCAACAATCAAAAAAAAATATCCATAACAAGGACTGCTTTGATCTGTCGCTGAATACACTGCAATCTAAGCCCATTGGACTGTACTGGCCACATATAAATGGTTGTATTGGAAAAATCTGTTTCAAATGAATACAAAACCAGTGTTTTAGTGAGTGTTTGGGGAAGTAGGATGGCATATGTGTGTGTACATACAGTATGTGGAGTATGTACAGTAAGGCACAATGACTTGTTATTCTATGTTCATTGTTGGTTTTGGTCCTAGCATGAGATTTGACAATGATAAAATTAAAGTTAGTTTGGCTCTGGGCTATATTTACACAAAGATTGTTTTAATACAGCAATGTGGTACGTTATATTGAAATGAATGGGAGGGTCTGCATTTTTTCACACTGTCTAAACATGGCACCAACTTTGACTATTGACTAGTATTTATTTGTCTGACTGATATTTACCTTTTTCATTTGACTAATATTTTACTTAACTTACTTCATTATTTGAATTTTTTTTGCTTACTCTTGTATGTCTTGCGTATCGGCATCAAGTCCTTGCAAATGTCTGTTTTCACAATAGACCCTTGTCACAGTATGCAACGTCTTTGTATCAACAATAAAAGCTCTCCTCCTGCATGTTTGCCTCTTGTACACACTTCAGTCTAATGTTTGTATTTGCTTGTGACATGCACAGAAAAGTAAATTAATTGTGATAAGCTGAAGTGTATTTCTTTAACCATTTGTCTGTTTTTTTTCTGTCTATCTCTGTTCAGAGATGGACAACCCAGAGGACAGAGTGACAGAGATTCATGCCCTGGTACACCGGCTACCTGAGAAGAACAGACAGATGCTGGAGCTGCTGATTAAACACTTAGCCAAGTAGGTGGAGATATCACACACTTGAACATAGATGCATAATTATTATTGATATTGCCTGTTGCTTTGGAAATTTGAAAAAACCTCAAAAAGCCAAACAAATTTTTGTTATATTTTATATTTTTAGTCATATATGGTTATAAGGCCATACTATAATATACTGTAAACAATACAGTCGCCATCTTTACGGACAAATTTAACTTGGGTCCATTGTTTCAATAACCTTTGAATCGTTAGATCATTAGTTAGAGTTTACTGTTGTGCTAAAGGACATTTTAGCGGGACAGATGCTGATCAGCACCACAGGTTATTAAGTACAACAAATATGATAAAGAATATTTTTATGTGGTCCACTCCCTGATAATATGCCCCTTTTATTTTCACTTCTGGGATTCAAATACTATCTTTGCCTCCACATTTTGTGCTGTTTTAATATTGTATGTAGGTATCAAAATGATAGCTTGTCTATCAAACACCTTATTTGTATGTAGTTTAGACAACTATAAGCTGTTGTAACCACAAGTAATGACGCAGAGCATGCCAGTCTTGGTTCATGTTTATTTATTCTGCTAATGCCCCCAATTGGTAGTGTTTTTCATGGTTAACCCACATCTAAACCCAGTGGCTTAATCTGTCTTTTTTACAACAACAGCAGCAGGGTAATACAGTGTGTGACAAATGAAGCATCAGCCATGTTTATTCAGCATGTAGGCGATTGCAAATATTTATGAACACGTATTTTGAGAAGACTTTTTAACCAGGCTTAGTAGATTACAGCTGCTGACGGTCATCTTCTTTTAGAGATATAATGGCTGAATCACAGTAAACACATCTTGGCGCTCTCTCGCCAATACATAGTCTACGCAGTGAAAGTTATCATGGATGACATGGTAAGAGCGTGCGTGTCAAGGTTACTCATTGCCACATTCACTGCAGCAAGATGTTCTTACAGTCTGTTCCTCCTTTGATTTGTAAATGTTTCCATTTACAAGTTAAATTTTTTTAACAGATTAAAAAAAACTCTAATTTAATTTTCTTGCTGACTAGCTCTCTCACTTTGAAACCATCTAAGATTTATTGGCATGTGACTGGGATTAAAAAGAATTAGCAAAGAATTTACTCTACATAAACAGTGGAAATTACCTGTAGTCTCATTAGTGTCCTGCTGTGACTCCTAGTTAATGACTTTGACTCCTTCCCGGTCAGTGCTGTGATCCGTTTTGGCCTGGTGTTCACACACTGCTTATTATTTGTTGCAGGTGCTTTATCAGTCACTTCTCACCTCCACAGTTGTCCATTCACAGCGTAAAGTGGCTGTGAATTTTAAATTATCAGCTTCAGAAGTCATTGAAAAGAGGCTTTAGAAGCTGGCTGACCACCCATCAATCAGTTTAAATGGAGTATAAAGGTACAGACGGGCAATGAACTCAAAAATATCACAATACATTTTTGATATTGATCAATATGGATATTTAATGATACCAATAATAAAAACGGAAACATATTTAACATGTTTGTTAGGTATCAGGGATACAATCTTTGTTTTGTAATGGGTACAACTAAAGGTAATTTTCACAAGGTATTTCAATGTCAAAGGTCTGACTCTACATAAATCAAACAGTCATCTATTATTGAATCTCTCCCATCTCTCCTCAGCCAACAGTAGGCTTGTGTGTGAAAGTTTGGTGACCAGACTACGTGGCAGTAGCAGTGGTAAAGCTGCTCTTCCATGTATTTTCTTCATTTTACATAAAGCTGAGGTGGCACTATTTCTGAAAGATGTTTCCATCATGGGACATTAAACCCAGATTGTACTTTTTTAAACTTGATTTTCCACAGTGTTAAATCACATAATGTCCTAAACTATGAAACATAGCATTGCACTGGCTGTTTCTTTTTTTTTGTCCTCTTACATTGGACAATGACTGAAAAGCCAGACAGGAGTGGCTTCAGGTCCTGCAGTGCAATGCAACCTTTTACTTTGTATATACTGGGTTGGTAATGTTTCCTTTTCAAATAGTAAAAAAGGTTTGTTGTTTTTTGTTGTGTAGCCCTGTCAGAACATTTTACCTGTATATTTACAATGGCTTTCATTCCGGATCATTTCAAACTCACCAGTGTTTAGTGACCTCTCTTCGCCACAGTCTCCTGAGCTTGTACAGACATTTCACTCAACTCACCTCACAATGTGTGTGTTTTCTTTGGGTCATGATATGTCAGCTACATAATTATGGTCTTAATACTCATCACTTTATCATCGTTGTTGTTTGATATTTTGATCTGTCTGTGAGAATTTTCTGTGAGAAAGATTTTCATTTTCACCTGTGACAAAGAGTATGACAAAGGTATTTGTTTTCTCTGTCCAACCATTATTTTTTTATCAGCTTTCCTGAGTAGCCAATGTTTGAGTCTCTGTTTAATTAAAATGGGTTTAGTTGCTCTTTTAGTACTAACTGGCAGTAGAACAATGTGTGAACATAACACTGAGATATTAACTACAAAATAAAAAATATGTCTGGCTGATAAATGTGTCACTGTATTAACTAGTTTTTTTGTTTAGTTTGTTTTGTTTTTTTTAACATCCCCAACAACCCCATGCCATTACAGCTCAGGTTACAATTACAGATGAACAGAGAGAAGAAGAAAGAGTTAATATAAATTTACCTGCTGAAATACAGCAGTGTCTTGACATATTTGGGCAATGACAATGTTTTCCTTGATACACAACCACAATGGGTATGAAAAAAAACAATAAATATATGGAATTCACATGGAATTACAGCCATTTACAGAGTACATTCATTTTCTAGGGTTCAAATGTATTTGGACAATTGACTGACAAGAAGTTAGCTAACAGGTGCAGTCCATCCCCTCAATACTTCAAGACAGGTGAAGCAGATAAAAGATCTAGAGTTGATATTGGGTATTAAGGTAGCATTTGGCAGCTGTTTGACCAAATATGAAGTCCAAGGAGATCTCAGTGCAAGTGAAGGAGGCCATCATGAAATCTGAAAAATCTATATATATATATATATATATATATATAAGAAAAATAGGAAAAATGTAAGGCGTGGCCAAATCAACAGTTTGGTACATTGATAGAAAGAAAGAAAGCACTGATGAACTCACCATTGCAAGGCCTGGAAAACCAAGGAAGACAACTGAAGTGGATGATCACAGTATCCTTTCCATGGTGAAGAAAAACCCCATCACGACATTACCTGAAGTCCAGAATACTCTAGAGAAAGTAGGCGTATCATCATCAAAATCTACAATCAAGAGACAGCTTCATGAATGTAAAGAGAGAGGGTTTAAAACAAGGCGCAAACCACTGGTAACATTCAGGAACAGGAAAGCCAGGTTAGACTTCTGATGTTCTGGAATGAGATTATTTGAACATATGAAACCAAGATTAAGTTGTACATTAAAAGTATGGCGAAGGAAATGAACAGGTCATGACCCAAGGAATGAAGTATTATGTGTCAAATGTGGTGGAGCCAGTGTTATGGCATGGACATGTATGGCTGCCAGTGAAACAGGCTCACTGGTGTTTATTGATGATGTGACTGCTGACAGAAGTAGCAAGATGAATTCTAAGATGTAAAGTGCTTTACTCTCCTCTCACATTCAGCCAAATTTTACATAAATGACAGGACAGAGCTTCACAGTGCAGATGAATGATGACCCTAAACATACTGTGAAAGCAACTCAAGGCTTTTTGAAGGCAAAGTAATTGAATATTCTTCAATGGCAAAGTCAGTTCATGCTTTTCACAAGACAAAACCGAAGGTAGAGAGACCAACAAACAACATGTTGAACACATCTCGATTGTTCTGTTTCAAATCCACTGTGGTGGTGTATAAAGGCAAAATAAAACAAACTCTGACATGATCCAAACACTCTTTGACCTGACTGTATTGAATGTGGTTTTCTGTCTCTGTTTTTCCCATGAACAGTGTGGCAAGTCATCATCAACAGAACCTGATGACCATCGCCAACCTGGGTGTGGTCTTTGGGCCAACTCTGCTCCGTCCTCAGGAAGAGACGGTGGCAGCCATCATGGATATCAAATTCCAGAATATTGTAGTAGAGATTCTCATAGAGCACCATGACAGGGTAGGAGGTTTTTTTGCTATTAAAAACAAACAAACAAACAAAATATATATATATTAAAATTAATAATCACACAAAAAATGGGTAGTAGGTAGTTTTAGCAATGTAATGATCAGTGCTGCAAATAGTATACAGAAGTCCACTATTTCCACTGTCATTATGTTTATGCATATGTAATTATTCTCAGTTAAAATTAGCCTTACACATATCAGCAAGCAACTTTGTCTCTACACATATTAAGTCATCATTGTTTTCACAGGAAGGATTGTTCATCTAGGGATGAAGGCTCATGTGTTCTTTTTGTTTGAATTCACAGCCAGGCACATTGTTTCCTGGGTGTTGTAAAGCATAGCACTGTGATCTGTGTCTCTGCTCTAAATCGATATGAGCTGCATTTCCCTGCAGTTATACACAAGACCATGAATTGGATAACACATTACATTCACATTGTGTAAATGTATGTGCTGTATTGTTTCTTTGGGTGTCTTCAAACCTGACTGACTTTTCTGGCTTGGACAGATATTCAGTGATGTACCGAGTTCTGCAGGCAGTCTGACGAACCTGCAGCTCAACATGACCAGGAGAAAAAGCAATGAGAGCAAACCGCCATCCTGCAGTGAGAGGCCTCTAACACTCTTCCACACACTCACACATTCCATTAAAGGTGAGTTAAACCAACTAATTTGCATTAAAGAAATAATAAAATGTATTATTTATTGACTGTGTTTCTCCCCTTAGATATGTCATTAGAGTTAACTTCCATAAGAAATGTTTTCACCTTATAGTAGGCTCAGATAGAAAATTAAGTGCCTACACATGAAGTGCCTAAAAATATACATTTTTATTGTTGCAAAAGTTTGAAAAGGTCTTTCCTTATTCTTGTAGGTGAAAAGAGGAACAGTGTTGTCACAGTCAGTGAGCTGCAGCAACCAGTTTCCTCATCTGCCAACTGTAACAGCAGCAGCAGCAGTAACAGCAGCGGCAGCCAAGGTCGGACCCCAAGGCACAGCCTGACAAGCAACGACGGAGACCAGGACATCCGGCATATCCGACCCAGCTCACTGTGAGTGGGACAGAGGAATAATGTAAAACTAAAGTTCACCTGTGGTGCCTCATAAATGGTCCCTATAGTTTTTAATTTAATTTAGTAAAAAATACAGCCAGTTATTGACTGCTCACATACCTTTTCATGCACACAGGAATTCACAGGAATGCATCACTAGGCATGTGTTAATGTGGCAGCTAGGAGCTTAAGTAGAAGTCTCGTGACTGGCATTTTCCAAAAGCATGTGGGAAACATCTGTAGCAAAGAGCTGAACTCTCAGCTACAGTTAGTTATTTGTTTAAATACAGATGTATAATTCATGTTTATAGCCATGGGTGAAAATGACATAATTTATATAAATTAATTAACATTTAAAGAGGTGTAATTTTGTATCATTTTCTATATCCAGGATATTCTCATTCCCAAGGCATCAAATAGTGCAGCTTTGTCCAGTCCTTTGGTGTGCAATACAGTAGGCATCAGTCAGGGCATCAAATAGTGACGCCAAAGGACTTATACTGATAAATACTGACAAACCCTCAGTATTTAATTCCATGGAATAAGAATGTGCTGGAGCTTTATCACAGATCGTTCAGATAAATCAAAGGCTTTCACACTCTCACTCTCAGATTCAGCTGTATGATGAAAATCAGCTTTAGCAAAAAGTGAGCATTAATAGTCATATTAAAAAGGCGTTTAGGGATCGAAATGAACAATCTGTTGGTCATGACACACACGTAATGATGTTTTTTTTTTTTAGCCACAGCCAATTTAGTTGCATTTTGCAGTTTCTAAGATGAAAAGCCCTTGTGCTCTTCGTACTTGGATTGTAGCCACAGTTTATTTTCATGCCTGAATAAAAGGGCTGTGTGCAGTGAAAACTCCACCAGTGGATTTTAGAGGATTTTATTGCAGATTTAAACATAGAACTGTTGAATGATTTCCAGTTACTCTTTAACCACCCACAACGAGAACACTTGGTGAAAGAGAAAGTAGTTCCAAAGCTACAGTGCCCAGCTGGTTTAGTCAGTGAAGTGGGAGCTACTGAGGCTAAGATCACTATAAAACTTTTCAGATTTTGCCAGGTGGTGCTTTTAAAGCAGCAGTCCCACGTTGCAGGAAATGCGATTGTGTGTGTTTGTGTGTGTGTGTGTGTGAGTGTGTGTGTTGTCTTACTCAGAGGCTGCTAAAGTTGAAAGGGTTGCCATCCAGGAAGTGTCCAGCAAGGAGACACTATACCACTATATATGGCATTATGATTAGTGTCGTATTAATAAATGTAAAGGTTCACTTATATTTTATTTTCGTATATTTTCTTGCCAACTCCCACAACCCATTGAATGTGAATACTACCTTGCTGATTTTTTCTTTAGATCCCAACCAAAAAGGAAAATGTTTAAATGCAAGAGATCTGTTTTGAACTACTAGGCATCTCAAGTAGCTTCAGGATGCACCTGATCTAATTTATTGAAGCCTATTCACAGCATAAAATCCATTTTTAAACAGCCTGTCAGCTGAGTTTGTCAGATGTAACACTTCCCCACGCCTTCCAGAGCCAGACTTCATAGCTTTCCAAAAAAACCCAACTTGTGTCCTCATCACTGTAACAAATGGATTTTCAGTGGCCCTACATTAATGTGCGACATGTGTTATTTTCAGGTTTGGTACCTTGACACTTTTTTTTTTTTTTCCGTCTTTGTCATAGTTTGTATTCTGATGGGAAATGGATGAAGGTCTTCACAACACATTTCCATAAAACATCAACAAATTCTTTGGGGTAAAAAGGGAAAAATACAGTTTAATACTCTACGATAGTGACAGAGTGTGTGATTAATAGGACTGGTAACGCTGTGAATTTGACCTTGGACCTGATGTATTAAGGTGAAAGTGTAAATGACAAAGTCTCTTTCAATTTTTCTTGTGTTCCCTTGGTAAAAGTCAATGATTTTTAAATGTCCCTCTTGTCTGTTTGGCATTTGAGATAAAAAGAAAGCAAAAGAGAAGTGAAGCATGAGTGTTGAATGAAGACAGATCACTGACAAAGAAATACAGGATTCTCCATTGTGACTAAAAGGTTTTATAGAAAACTTGTCAGAGAAATTGTTTCTCCCCACAGCACTCACTAATTTGCCCACAGTACCATTTACTGGACTGTGCTCTTAGATCTGCAGATACTGATTCAGCTGAATAATGGCAACCTCTCAAGAAGGTTACTGTTCTATGCCTTCTTCTGTGGTTTGACCTCTCGCCTTTAAAGCTGTAAATATCATTTCAGTAAAGTGCTGTAACATTAATCTCTTGCTACACAGCCATGAGTCTGTTTGTGTGTTTTAACATCTGTTTAGATTATGATAATCAAAATTCCACAAACAGTAATAAATAAGTGAGTAAGGCTCATTATTCCAACAGAATGACTAAATATTATTCCACATTTTTTTTGTTTTAATCATCATAAATTACCATATAAATGCCACTATTCAGTTAAAGGTAATGATAATGGTATGAACAAGTAAAGGCCAGTCAACAATAGAGCTGAGGTCCAATATAAGTATAAGTAGCAGTAATCATACTAACTCAACACTGATAAAGGACAATTGGGAAAAAATTGTGAATGAAGGTAAACTGAGAGTATCAGAATGGTGAGCATGATGTGCATGTGTTGGAATTAGCGTCATAGAAATAAACTTTATATTGAAATGATTAATAACGGCAGCATCTAACAAGTAGCAATAGAAACCTATCAATAAAGGATTAGTTGTACGTTAAAAGCGTTTTTAGTTGTACATACTTGTCATTGCTTCATAAGCCTCAAGGCGTCATATATTTATGCCACTGAGGAAACAGTACAGCTTAAATCTGTCTTGTCCTGTTTTAAACCACAGTGTGTAGCTCTCATTAAAAAAATATGAAGATAGAGCTCAGTGACAGCTGCCTGACATCAGCAGTTGCTAAAATTTATGATGCTCATTACAGAAGTATTTCAGAGAGATCTATGCATACCTTTAGCTCCTTTTATCCTTTAGGTCATGTTGGTTTATTTTGCAAATAGCCTTTAAGAACATACAATATGTATTTAAATACTACTTCCCAGTATTTATTAATTTAACTAAACACACATATAGTATAGGTTACACAGCTGATATCACTGTGTAATGTTGTAGTTTCAAAGCTGTAAAAATGGTGATCATTGCACACCTGCAGTGTGAATGAAATTTTCATACTTACTTTCAAATGTGTCTTTGTGAGTGTTTGTGATGTGTGTTTGATAGATGTCCTATCAGGTGGAGAGGGGAACAGACAAGAGAGCAGTTAAAATAAATCAACTGTCAAATGTGCTGCAGATGATTCCTGTTTTAACATATATGTCAGCAAATGGGAAGTTTTATGTAAACAGGAAATTTTGGTCTTTTCACACAGAAGAAAGAAATGATTGTTGTATATAGTGAAGCAAAATATCTTGACTGTCAGCTGGAAGATGTCTTTTCCAACTGCCCCATATGAGGTAGACAGACAGAAGAATGGGTTTGAAGGAGCCAGAAAAGAAAAACAATTGAAACAGAGGAAACAGATGAAAGAGCTGGCACTGACAACATGTGAGTGACAAGTAGAGAGAAAAGCTAGATCACTGAGACGATCAAAAACTAAACTGAGAATTTAACAAATTAAAAGGACATGTTTCCCTAACTTTAAAACTCTGTACTTGCTTTTAGCTGGATAACCAAAATACAAAATAAAATATAATCAATATAAATGCAAACCAGTCCATTAAGGTGAGAAATTGACAATATCTATATAACGATAAAGTAGCAAGAATAAAAAATTCTATTATCTTTTGCTGACAGTATAGTGCATAACTTCCTGCCATTTGCACTGCAACAATATCCCTATATTGTTTTATTTCCAGAATTGATAATAAGATACAAGAAAAAGGCCCAAGAGTGGACACTGAGTTGAAACTGCTCTTTTCTAAAACTAAAAATGAACTTTTCATCTCAGACTTTAAATTCGTCACTCTTTCGACATTTGTGACTTGGCAACAAGCGATCCCACTGCAGTGTTGAGGCCAGTATTATCTGCTGAAGTGCAAAGTTGGAAACTGCAGATAGACTTGTTGTAATATGTTCAACGAAGAAACACTCAGTTCCCTTCTTTGTATTGAATTATGTGTGTGTGTTCCTAAAGGAAAACACACTGTGATTATTCCAAACCTCACCTTGGGCTAGATCAGTGTCACTATGGCAACCATATTATACGTCATCCAAAACGGAGAGACTATCCTGTGAAAATGGGCCCTGAAACAAATGAGTTCATGTTGTATGCAGAGAGGAAGAAGGAAAAAACACCAGTGCTGTGATTCACCTGTGTGCTGTTAAAAACCTGTGAATGAGAACAGGACTGTCTGACACTGGCAAATATGTAACCAGAGCTTCTCTGTTTAGTTATTGATAAACATCAAAATATTTCTTATAGCAATGGATGTAATATAAAATGCTTATTGTGGAAAAACCTCCTTAATGATTACCTGACTTTGCAAGTCTTCAAACTCAAAGGACCATTTTCAAAATCTTTAAAACTTATTTGTGGTTGTATGGCTCATAGCTTCAGTGTTGTGGTTCAGCCTCTCAGCTCCATAGAGTTCTAGTATTTTCTGCAAAGTTCCAATACTTTCTATTCACTCACTACTCATATCAACCCCCAAATTTTATCCTTTGTCATTAGGCTGAAATACTTCAGGTCAGAGCTTAAAGAGGGTGTGTTTACTGCTCTTGGAGGACATTTCTGTCACTTTCATGTACTGAACATCAGCACTATTAGCTTTAATAGCACCATTTAGCTCACTTCTTTCAGCCAAATGCCACTGATTATAGGGGCAGTTTACATGTATTTTAAACTGAGTATACTAAGCAGTTAAATCTATTCAAAGGTAGCATCCCCATTTCACATCTGAAGTCCCCTTGTTGATCATAAGAAAAAGATCCAGTACCCACAGGAAGGCCTGGACAATATATTTGATACATCTCCCATTAAAAAGATTTTTAATATTAGACCACATATACATGTTCTGTATATTGGAATACTAAACATTACCTTGCTTGTTTAATTAATTCTTTTTTTTAATTATTTGACAGCTCACTGGGATGCGCTGTTTTCTTCATCATTGCTATTAGTCTTCATCTAAGGTTATTATTTTAGTCAGAGGTGGAGCACACTAAGCGACTTTGTTGCTCCGTTGAGAGCTATTAAAGAGCCAGTTCCTCCTTGCAGCTGCGTAAATGATTTCATCTTTTTTGTCATGCAGGGTGAGGAGCCCTACTCTGCAGACTAAGGCTGCGCCATACAATATTGTACATGATATATTGTGAAATTCTCCCCAAGATAAAAATATGACATCACAGTTTTGAAGATATAGCTGTGTAATGATGCATTTACATATGCGCCACCAAATGGGCATCTCACATGAGCCTACAAGCACCACAAGTGAGATGAAAGGCAGAGCCAAATTACATAATCCAAACTGTTGAGGCAAATGCTGTGAAGGAAATATGTTATTCATATTCTAGTTTTTACCTACCTAATTTGTGTAATTTAGTATTTTATGATTTATTATCATATAATTTATTATCAGGCTTATTATTATTAACTTTAAACACATTAAATGTGTTTTCCAAAGCTCTAAAGACTGTATACCCATGCAACTGGTGTCCAAAAAGATGATGCTGATGTCATATTATTATTTATATCACTGCTGCAAGAATATTGTAAAATATTGTGATATAATCTCTGTTGCATAATGCTACTGTAGACTTGTCATTCTTTCCATTTGCTGTAAAGCTAATGCAAGTAGACGTAGAGGACGGCGAGGGGAGAAACATAATGTCTCTTGAGATATCATGTCTAAATCAATATATGGTTAGTTGAAAAAGTCCAGAAATGCTTACAGTGTAAGACTTAATTTTGCATTTTGATTTTGTGTTTGCAGACTCAACCCAAAGAGTCGAGGCAGCATACCAACCATGTAAGATTTGAATTACAAAATTCATGTGCACTGAAAAGATATGCATATGTAATGTTCTGTGTGTGTCTGATGCTAATGTGTCATTTTGTGTGTCTGTGTTCACCAGTGCGACATCTCCCAGCCCCACTTCACCACATTCTCCCTCTTGGCCGATGTTCTCTGCCCCATCAAGTCCTCAGCTGACGTCATCAGCCTCCAGTGACTCCTCCCCTATCAGGTTGGTCCACGATGTTTGTGGAATAGTCAACATGGCACTACTCACAGAAGCAGCAGATAACTGTTTTGTACCAGGAAACCCCGAGCTGAACAGAGTTTCCTTGTAAAGTACTTTTCAGGAAATTACTTGAATGCTGGTAGAAATATGTTAATGTTGAAATTCTTCATGCCAGTGTCTAGACAGCTTACTTTGTATTCATGAGGAGCAGCAAGATAAATCACAAAAAAGCTTTTTAACCCAATGGCTTATTCCTACTAATGTCCTTGAACAAGACACTTGCTTCTTACAGACTTCAACATGCTGTCCTTTAGCTGACTGTGGCTGCTGACCTTCTCCATAAAACAAAATAATTTAAAATGTTAAAGCTAAGATGCTCTTCAGGGGATCAATATAGCATCTTGGATCAAGGATGTGCTTAAACTATTTTTACTACGATTGGGCAGCAGCCATTCTTACATAAACCTCTCTGTTTAAATGGGAATAAAATGCACCTTATTTGGACACTGTTAACTCATCCTTGGCAGACAAACTGTGTCTGTCACTACATGTCAGTGCCTCAAGTTTCAAGCCTCAAATGTCCTGCACTGCTGCAGAAGCTGCAAACAGGTGGTCTTTCTTGCCGCTGCTCTGAACTCTCGAAGTCCTTCAACCACTAATTTCTCCATGACAGTCTAGGTTCTGTGCATGATTCAGTGACTGTTACAGGTATATGAAAAGTGATTTGTAAAAATGTGAAATGAAAAAAAAAAATTCTTTGACCAATAACATCTACTGGAGCATACAGGCCACGAGAATCACACCCTTTATGTTTGATTACCACGTGTGACTAGAGCCACTTAGTAACAATAGCTTGCTTGTGATTTGTGTATTAAGGTGTTACTTAAAGTGTTACTTTAGGTCGAGCGCGAGGTGTCTAAATGAAGCATTGTTTGAAAAATTTCTTGTTGTTCTGAAGCTGCTCCTACTGTCTCACTAACATTTCTTAATGTCTCCAGTGTTGCAGGAAGGAAGGCTCGAGCACTGTATGCCTGCAAGGCAGAGCATGACTCTGAGCTGTCATTCATTGCTGGGACCATCTTTGAAAATGGTGAGTCGGACTCTGGACTTGACAGCACAAAGGAAAAAATGAAATAATGTGTGTTTGTTGTTTGTGTAACAACAGAATGAAAATTCTGCCTTAGGACTTTGCTGGACTTCTTAGTCTTAGTGCTGGATTTCATCATTGGGGTTCAATATGTATTTCAATTGATAATAAAAAGTAATGACTAGTACAGTTTCCCTATAAGCACCTTTTCTATAATGAAATTGCTTTCCGTGTCATTTTCTTGCTAGTAATGTCTGATGATGTTGGAGATAAGAGGAAGGTGCTGTTAAGTTTTTAAAGTTTTATTTATGTAGACAGTTACTGCGGGCCTGGGTGTAAGTTTTTCTGTTACATGTATATTTATCTAGCACCTGGCCTTATCTTACGATTGGATGTGGTTTTCTCTCTTATAGAGGCTGTCTGGCAGACTAGTGTGTAACAAATAAATGAAATTGATTGCTTTTGTGCCCATTAAAGAAATGAACAACTCTCAGAAGAGAAAAAAAACAATTATATACAGTAGATGTTTTATGGTTTACAGTATGAAACTAACCCTACACAAGGGCACAATAGATGGTTGTATTTCAGCAGCTTTCTTCTTTTCTTTCTTTCACTGTCTACCATCTCTCCTCATTATCGCATCAGGCAGTCTCAGAATGCTCCCCGATTTTCTTTTGCTCAGCTCTTCTAATGACACCCAGAGAAATTTTTCATTCCCTCCAGGGAAACAAACACACACACAGGATTGGTAGGGATCCAGTTTTATGGAAATGCCAGTCGACACATGGTCTCTCAGACTCTCAGACCCTAAATAGAGTTAGCTGCGTAAAGACTATTGAGAGTTATGTAATGCCCAGCAGTGTCACCAGAGCTCTTTGGGTTAATATGTGACCTTGGGGACATGTAATCCCTACAGTGGTATGTCAGCACCCCTGCCTGCTTACGGCTAGCCAAGGATGGAGCATCCCAGCTGTCCCAGTGTAGCTTACCCCACTGCCTCATACATGTAATGCGTTTTAGTGGTGACATGAATACTTCACAGTGTATAAATGTGCTTATCTTTGCTGTTAAATACAGTGTTAGCGCTTATCAAATTCAGCAAATGAAGATGAATTAGTTTTAGTTTTTTCCATTTATTGAAATCAGACAGATGCCCACATTGTGTGTGTGTCTGCGATGAAGTTGCTTTTCTATCTCTCAGTTAGAAAAGTTTGAAATACAGTTGTGCTTTTCTGATATTTATTCACTTTTGGCTGCCTTATCATACTTTGGAGTGTGTGTGCAGTGTGATTTGATGCTAAGAAAAGGCCCCTCTTTGCTCAGCATACCAATGTGATTTCCGACTCTTTAAATTAGCTCTGAAGCCATGTTTCCCATTTTCACAATGTTACTTACTCAGCAATGATCTGTCAGAAGCTCGACGAAAAGCTGTATTCATGAACAATGGCTGCAAAAAGAATTTACTTTAACAAACCTGATGAGTAGATCACTTCCACTTGAGTGTTATCTGAATGTGTGCTTCGTGAAACTTGACAAGATCTGACCTTTTGTACAATTGAACATGATCATTGCCACAAATGTGTTCAAGTTTGACTGGTGACCTAGAAACAGTGCAAAATGTTAAACAACAGAAACAGTGCAAAATATTAAATATTTCTTCTTTGTTTTAAATGTTATATCTGTTGGGGTTTCTAAATCTTTAGACTTTCTGAATACTTCCAGGTTCACAGGAAAATATCACAAGTTTTCAATGTGTTTTTAGACTTTTGATTGGTCAGTAAACCTTTTGTGGGTTATTCCACTCACTCACTATCTGCATCAAGTGTCTCATACTGATGTACATTTTTGTCTCCCCCCTAAGAATAAATTTTTTTTGTTGTTCTTTCATTCCAGTTCATGCCTCCAGGGAGCCCGGTTGGCTGGAAGGGACCCTAGACGGT